>CAHIKZ030000213.1:2152500-2180000 GCA_903632075.3 Acanthosepion pharaonis | reverse complement strand
GTGTATGTGTGTGTTTGCGTTTGAGTTAATAAACTTCATTGAGCTACCACACCTCGGTAAAGAAGTATGGCTTATACAGGGGTGTGTGCAAAAGTAGGTATACAGTAAGTTTTGTACCATTATCCATATGTTCGTGTAATCAATGCATAACTTGTATACCTACTTTTGCATACGCCCTGTGTTACCGCATATCGTTGAAATTACGCAAACTATATGCGTGCCAAGTTTGTATGTTAGCATGCCTCTGTTATTTCTACGCATCAAATACAAGATCCATGTCTGAAATTTGCCGTTTGTGAATTCGATGAGCTTAATTTTACTGGCGGACCCCACACACAAACACAACCTTGCTTTCGTATTGTCTCGATAACGCTGCAGACTGGCTCTGTTTCTGCAACAGAACAGTCGTAGCATAAAGATGGCATATTATCTGCTAACTAAACTATTGTCGAAAAGAATTACTTTACAACTGTACTTGCCCCTCACATGTGCCGAGGTGTATAGGAATAAAATGCGTTTGCTTCCAACAGAAAACCGACAATTTTGAGAACACATGGATTTGGGATTTTGAAATTACTTTTTATAAATCTTTTTTTTTGCAATGCGTATCAAGGTTATTCACAGGTAGACTATAATTACACACAGACACACACACACACAAAGATATAGATCTAGAACAGAATGAGTTACCTGTATACATATGAACAGATTGATATTTAAAAGTATGTATATAGATAGATAGATAGATAGAGAGATAGATAGATAGATAGATAGATAGATAGATAGATAGATAGATAGATCTGAACACACACATACATATATATATATATATATATATATATATATATATATATATATATATATAGAGAGAGAGAGAGAGAGAGAGGGGGGAGACAGAGATAGAAACAAAGTTAGCTCACTCGATTAATAAATAAATATAAACTCACATATATGCGTGTTATACGAAGATAGATAGATATTAAATGACTGTCATAATTAGATAGATAGATAGATAGATAGATAGATATGAAATGACTGTCATAGAACTTGAACAGATAAACACACACACACACGCGTGCGTGCGCGCATACATAAACACACACACACACACATATATATATATATATATATATATATATATATAGATAGATAGATAGATAGATAGATAGATAGATAGATAGACAGAAACAAAGTTAGCTCGTTAGATTAATAAATAAATATAAACAGATATATGTGTGTATGCGTTTATGTGTGTGTTATACGAAGATAGATAGATAGATAGATAGATAGATAGATAGATAGATAGATAGATAGATAGATAGATATACAGACTTCGAATATACGAGGGAAAGTACAAAATTATCCGTACTCTTATTTTATGTTATGGCGTAAGTGCGGGCAGTTTTTTGGGGGGTTTTTTTACGCTTGCATATATATATATATATATATATATATATATATATATATATAGAGAGAGAGAGAGAGAGAGATAGATAGATAGATAGATATAAACACAATTAGATAGATAGATAGATAGATAGATAGATAGATAGAGATAGATAGATAGATAGATAGAAACTAGCAAACATTGATAGATTGAGATGCATTTTGTTTTTAAAGCCATAGATAGATAGATAGACAGACGGACAGACACATTGGTACGGAAAGAAATGACAGTTTTTGTGTATACGCTACCTTCGTACGAGCGGACTTACGACGAATCCTTTCTCTGCACAATAATTTTTAAAACGCTTAATAAATCGCTCCGAATAAAATCGTACGGACATGATGTATAAGATTTGCACATACACTATCAATCCTAAGTGCATATATAATAACTTCTTGCATATGAACTCCTTTCGATATAATTCTGGGTTGCAAAAAGCCAGCGCCTTCGCCAGGCCTTAAAAAAATCACACGCATTTTACAATTTCTGCTCTTTGTAAATCTTTTGCAGACACGCTATTTCTTTTATTATTATTATTATTATTATTATTATTATTATTATTATTATTATTATTATCTAAGGTAGACTTTTGTATGATAGTCCAGTCCTCGATATGTTTTGCTTATGTTTTTGATGATTGTGTGCGCGTCACTACTAATAAAATAAAAATTCTTTTTTTGTTGTTTCGTTTTTTATTTTGTTTCGTTTTGTGCGGGTCTCTCACTTGCTTACCAAATCTTTCTCTTTTTTTTTCTTTTTCTCCTCGATCGTTCATACAATTTAAAAGAATTAAGAAAAAAAAAAAAAACACGAGTTCAGACAGATGATAGATGAAAACAATATTCTCACCTCTTCGTATTCGTCTTCATCTTCGTCCTCATCCTCTGTACAGTTCATCCTCCGTTGTCTGTGGGAGAGAGGCCTGTCAAAGGACCTTAGAAAATGTCGACTAGCAATTTTTGTAGGTTTACTCCGATAGCCTTGTCAAAATTTCTGTTCACAACCATTCGCTTTCGTATCCCTCTTTCCGTCGATCGAACGCCATCGCGTATTATCACCGCTCCTTTTCTCTCTCTCAAACTTCTCTCTCTCACTCTCTATCTATCTATCTCCCTTTCTCTTTCTTTTTTTTTTCTTCAAAAACATCTCTCCCTCTCTCTTTACCGCCTCTTCGCCCCACTTTGCCGTCTTTTCTAATCAACCCTTTTACTTACAACAACCTTCATCGCACCCCACCACCACCACCACCACCACTTTTCTCTCTCTCTCTCTTGCAATCCCTCCCTCCCCCACGTCCGCTCTTCTCCTTTCACCTCCTCACTCGCTCGTTCATCAAACCAGTCTGGTTATCAAATCTGTTCTTTTCGACTGCCCACTCTACCGTTATATTTCTCGTATTCTCTCTCTCTCTCTCTCTCTCTCGTTCTCTCTCTCTCTCTCTTTTCTTTTCGAAGATGACGGCAGCGGTGAGATCTCGGGATGGTGGGATGGGGGCCGGTTCTTCTTTTCGGCCGCTTCGTCTCCTGGTATTACACACTGACTATGATTGGATTCGATCTACCTACCTATTTATCCAGCAATACCGTTTATATATATATATATATATATATATATATATATATATATATATATATATATATATATATATATATATATATATAAAGAACACTAAGATATATAATCCGGTGTTCTTATTGATATTTTTTTTTTTATTCTTACAAAACAGTGCTCAATGTAAATATTATAAATTAAATTAACTGATTTAAATTGATTAAATGATTTAAAATATGCTTTCTTCGCTATTTTAAGTTTCTTCAATTATTTTAAATCAGTGAATTTATTTATATATATATATATATATATATATATATATATATATATATATATATATATATATATATAATACTAAATCCGTAAGTGGCAAGGATTATTCCAAGGAAGTTATTTTTTAATATAACAGATATCAAAAGTCAATTCAAAGTGCTCAATGTATTTTAGACAGAGCAATATAAGTAATAGTAAGGAGAAAAATAATAGTTCCGAAAAGTTTTTTTCCCTACTATTATATATATATATATATATATATATATATATATATATATATATATATATATATATATATGTTTCATTGAATAATATAGACAAGTGTTGTCTATTTATTTTATGTAAATTGTTTTCATAACGTCTGATAAGGTTATTTACAGCCAAAAAATTAACTCAACATGTAATTTTTTTTTTTTGCTGTAAAAAACACATCGAGCTCTCTGTAGATTAGTTTTAATAATTAATATTACTAGGATCCACCTAGATTAAATAACAACGGATCGATTTCCTGTACTATATATATATATATATATATATATATATATATATATATATATATATATATATATATATATATAGTACAGGAAATCGGTGTTTTTTTTTTACAGCAAAAAAAACAAAATTACATGTTGAGTTAATTTTTTTTTGTATATATATATATATATATATATATATATATATATATATATATATATATATATATATGTATGTATGTATGTATGTATGTATTTATAAAACCTTATAATGGTGTGTTATTTTCATTCAGCTTTCTTTGGATTAATATCTTTCTTGGAATTATCCCGACCAGTCACAAAATGATATTTTACACACACACACACACACACACACACACACACACACACACACACACACACACACACACACACACACACACACATATATATATATATATATATATATATATACCACAAATTGTTTTTTCCACACACACACACATATATATAATCCTAGAATTGGTATTTTGCATATATATATATATATATATATATATATATATATATATATATATATATATATCCTATGGTACTTCTGTTTCAACGTGGTTTATTTGAAAGACAACTGCACACACGCGCACATCCACACTGATGAACATTTTTTAAATTGACATACATATAAATACATAAATACACATGCACACCATAACACACACACACACACACACACACATACACATATACATATATACATATATATATATATATATATATATATATATATATATATATATATATAGGTACCTGCACTTTTCGCTAAAAAGACTGTACCATGACAAAGCTTTCGGACTTCAACGGGCTAAAGTTGATTGTTTTTGTTTAGCGGTATATCAACACCTTTATGGATTATTTAATGCCGAACTCAATTTTATTTTGTTTTTGAAGATAATGTTTTTCTTTATATATATATATATATATATATATATATATATAGGTCTTACTAATTAACCCATATCTGAGAGGAGAAGAACTGGATTCATATCTTTTCCCCGAGGGTATCTTTCCCGCAAGTGATCATAAGGAACTAACTGGAATTCGAACTCCGCTCTCCGATTAACAATTCCGAGCCATTATCCATTACCGTGCCTGCCCGTCCAAGCTTACAGCACCTGGTATTCCCAAGCAGTCACCCATCTAGATACTGACCAGGCTCGACGTTGCTTAACTTCGGTGATTCTACGGTGATTTCAATGTGATGATGTGGTTTCGGGTTAAAGTGATTTTTACAGTGATGTAACTGCACATGCGCAGCGGACGCTGAAATCTTAAACTTATTTTTTTTTCTTTTTAATGGAGTCTGGGTATATACTTTTATAGTTGATTTTATTCAGTTGCTTTTTTCACTTTAGTTGTTATATATCGCCCATTGTGATAATAGAAAATCTGCCATGAGTAAAATGTACTAAGCTGAACGCAAATTTACTGTGGATGATCTAGCGATTAAAGCACTTTCTATATACTTTCGTGTTCGTAAATTGCTTTCTATTTTAAACTAAAGTAGTATTTTCTAAATTGAAATTATCGTTAGTCTCGTTACGGTTAGCCAGTAATGTGTAGAGTGTGTTGTTTCGTGAAAGATGCCTTTTGTTGTCATATAATCATTTATTTAAATTCCTTGAGGTTTACCCTATGTCTTCTTTGTGGCAATTATTACAGGTGATAGAGTAAATTTCTCATCCTTCAATGTTTAACTTATTATTTTCTTTTGTATTGAGTCTTGCATTGTTTTAGAAGTAGATGTAACAAATTTTATTTTAAGCTTACATAAATTCTTTTCACTTGTAGTTGTAACTGCTGCCATATATGGTCTAGTGCCCACGCTGTTCGTCTTAAGGTCCTCGACAAGGTCTACAGTCGCTCTCTCACAGACGTGTCGTCGCTTCCCTCTGTCTTTTCTACAAATACTTTCACGGTAACTGCTCCGACGAGCTACTTTCGCTGGTTCCCAAACTGCATGAATTTAAACGTGCTACTCGGTTGGCAACTAGGTCCCACCCTTTCGCTGTCGAAACGGTCAAATGTAGCTGTCTCTTCATAGCTTCATGTCTCGCACTTCCCGTGTGTGCAACTCCCTTCCTATTACTTGTTTCCCTGATAGCTATAATCTCCAACTATTCAAATGTAATGTCAATCGACATTTCCAGATGTCTTGATCTATTCCCCGTCCTTCTCTTCATCCTTTCCTCTATCACGCCTCTTTACTCTTGCTCCCACACTCGCATCCTTGCGTGCTAGTGGCTTCCCGCCTTTTTTGTTTAGCGTTGGATATGAATTAGGGGATTGGAGGAGCTTAAAGGCTTTTTTCCATGTATTTTATATGTTTTATATAATTTTCTACCATATTGTAGATGCCCCCTGACGAGTGGACGGAGTGATTCCCGTCTACAAACCTCTATAGTCGGGATGCTAAAGGTAACATTAATCAACTAAGTGACTAACTTTATACTTGTATTATATATATATATATATATATATATATATATATAAAAGAAAGAGGTTATAGTGGTTCCAACGAGAGAAAAGTGTGTATCTTAAAAAGAAGAGAGGAGAGGTGCCGCAAACGTTTTTGGTTGTAATGTGGATTTTTTTTTTTTTTTTAAATATTATGCTTTATTTTCCAGAATTTTACTACACGTGTTTCTGGTCTCGTGAGCGTCTTCAGGTAAAAGCGGAGATTTCCACAAATTATTAAAAATAATTAATTTTTTTCCTTATGTTTTTCAATGTTAAATATTCTCGATATGAGACATTCTCTGTTTTTGTGTTAGTAATCCGAATGTCTTTCTTGAATTGGTAGTGAAGAGTTCTGCAGGAAAAGTCATAAAACAATTAAGGTTGCTCCAAGAGAAATGAATATATATATATATATATATATATATATATATATATAAACAGACAACTTTAAGGGTTCATGGGATAATAACTTATTTCCAAAATTCCGGTCCTAAGGAAATAAATTATAATCCCATGAACCCATAAAGTGGTCTGTTTTTCAACTTAATTAATATTTGCTCTGTTTATACATTGAGCTCTCTTGATTACATCCTCCTTGGAATTATCTATACGGATTACCAAATAACTTCATTAACTAACTAACTATATATATATATATATATATATATATATATATATATATATATATATATAATTAAAAAGAAGAGAGGTGCCGCAAACGTTTTTTGGTTGTAATGTGGATTTATTTAGAAAAAATATTATGCTTTGTTTTACATAATTTTACTACGACACGTGTTTCTGGTCTCGCGACCGTCTTCAGGTAAAAGTGGAGATTTCTACATATTATTAAAAATAATTAATTTTTTCTTCATGTTCAATGTGAAATGTTCTCGATATGAGACATTCTCTATTTGTGTGTTGGCAATCCGAATTTTCTTTCTAGAATTGTCAATGAAGAGTTCTGCGTGAAGGGTCATAAAACAATTAAGGTTTGTCCAGCGAGTAGTTATCGGCATTTAATCTTTTTAATGTTTTAGTGACCCCTATATGTGCTCTTGGATCTGTTTCTATTTTGGCGTGTTCCTGTCAGCATGCGTGTATATATGCGTGCGTATATTTCCCCTCCATACATATTGTCTTACTACGAGGAATTCGTAAACTTATTTGTACCTATACACGCATACACACACATACGCACATACACACTATCCCACCACAAGTAATCAGTACACACACACATATACACACATATTTCCCAAGCTACATGGAACCAGTACACACACACACACACACACACGCACACACACACACACACATATATATATATATATATATATATATATATATATATATATATATAGTGTGTGTGTGTATTGGTGCAGCAGATCATTACTCAAACATATACTGTTAAATATAACAGACAATGAGTGTCTATTATGTTTGATCATGAGCCGTTCTAAGCTTCGTATAGTGGCTTTAGTTTCGGGAGAAAATAAAGACAAAAACTGTTCAACATTTGAATTTTTTTATTATGCATTCCTCGATCTAAGCTTTCGGCTCACATGAGCCATCATCAGAGAGGTTATTTTGGAAAATTTTGGATTCCTACTACACACAATAGGCAATCGTTAAACATCAGAAAACATAAGGAAAATTAATTTAATGGGTGTGTGTGTTATTTAGTCAATAATAATTTTTCCAAATAAGTGTTTTTTTTTAAGTTCAACCGACAAAATCCTTTTTAATTTTTAATTGTAATTTTTCCAGTTTTCGAATTAAAATGTATTTCTATTAAATAATGTTTCTGTATTTAACCATAGAAATTTACTATGCGTAGGTTAGATGTGGAACAAAGCCGAAAATCTGTAGCAACCAGCTAGGTTCGAACAGATTACTCAGTCAAAACTGATCTGGTCAAACAAACTTGTTAACCATCACAATTGTCTCTCTACGTTTAACAATATATCATTTGGAAATTTTTATTACTTAATAATGGAAGACAACGACATACAAATTTCCTCTATCTGCCGTTTCACAAGTGACTAGAGAACATTCATTTTTATTCACAGCCCAAACTTTTGGGGCACGATGTATGTATGTGCATATATAGGGCCTGTGCGCACTGCCTCCAAACCCCACGAGCAGGGTGGGGAAATAAGCCTGATTGGGGGCCCGGGCAGGGCTTTGTGACCTTCATTATCTTAACAGCATTTGCTTTTTTCTATGTACATTTATATACGTTACAAATTAATCTAAGCACATGTAAGTATTAAAAGATGAACATTTTGTACAAATCAAGTCTCTAATAATATAATATATAGTCTCTATAATAAAATTCACTATTCGAAATTCCAACCACCTGAAGAAGGCCGGAGCGTACAACGGCCGAAACGTTGTGATAAATATGGCGACAAAGATGAGGACAATAGTCCGAATAATGTAAATAATGTACATAATACCTCATCTAAGAAATACAGACAGACACTATTTTTTTATCCATAATGTTGAACGTGTTAAAATTATTCAACGTTTGAACAACAAAAATCTTGAGTTGATGTTAAAAATTTCCGTAAAACATTGTTTGATTTATTAAAGATGGAATAATCTATTATGACATGTCTCTAATTTGTATTTAGATACATTGGATTTATTTAAAATTTTTCTAGTTGTTCACCTATATTGCATATGATCCATTATTGTACATAATTAGGTTAGAATAAAATTTGTATTTTATAGGAATACTACCTTATGAAAACTGGGAGGTAATAGAATGGGGGTCCCTGTATCATAGATTGGAGGGGCGTATTTTAGATGCAGGGGGGGCACCGGCCCTGTTCACACACACACACACACACACACACATATATATATATATATATTACAATACGCGCTGCCATATTTTTTTTATGTATAAACACAGTCAATAGTAAGAAAGTTGATGTAGCCTACTTTAGCGTCCGGGAGTAACGATCCTGACCGGCTGTTAGATTTTTGCCCCGCTAAACCCGTTTATTTTATTATTAATTTTTACCAACCTACCCGTTTATTCCAACCACTTCTATTTTCTTCTTATTTTTCTGAAAACAAATGTATGAACGAATGAATTTCAAAACTTAACTTTTTATCCCAACCTGGCCTTTTATTCCGGATTTAAAGTTATACCCAGCCATTATTCCTTCAAATATACTGCAATATTTTGATGTTTTTTGTCTCTTGGGATTCCGGTCTTTTGTTTTAATTCCATTCTTTGAATGGTTAGCATATTTTTATACAAGAAAACGTAGGCTTTCGGTTAGAACCAATTTTCACACACTCAGGGGCGTAGCTAAGGGGGGGGGGCGAGGGTGTGCGGACCACCCCGGGTGCCAGCACAGGAGGGGTGACACAATGTCACACCCAACAAAATTTTTCAACCAGGCTAAGATGCCAAAAATAGTTTGAAAACAGTGGTGGAGACACAGGGTTTCGCAGACGGGCATATGACCCCCCCAGAAATAATTTATGACCCCCCCAGTTTTGTACCCCCGTCATAAATTTTCTAATAAGTTGTCGGGAAATTTGTGAGTAGGAAAAATAGCAATGTTTTCAGCTTTCATGTGTTTCAGTTGCTACAATTTTGGTTACTAACAAGAAACATTGTTGTAACATTTTATCGGATGATATGGTGTTTTAACTCTGCATCATTAATAACAACAAAGCGAAATACGAAGCCAAAAGTGCAACAATTTCAGTCTTGCCTGTGTATCAATTCGCTGAGATACAATTTTCAATTGAGTGAGCGATATACTTTTGAATATATCTACTAGTGTTGGGACGATTAATCGGAATCGAGAATCGGAAAAATCAGAACTTTTTGGGGGGATATCGGAAACGGTAGCGGAATCGGAAAAATTTGTGCCTATTTTCCAATTCCAAAAACGATTCTTTTAAATTTTTAACTTAATTTTCCATTATTGGTACTAATGATAAATATTTATTGTTTTTAAATTATCACTAAAACTAAAATCATAATAACATCAAAATACGATGTAAATTTATTTTACTTGTATAAAAAAAAACAAAAAAAAAACTTTGCATAAATTCTCTAGGTAACCTTTAAAAGAATGCAGTTGATTTACAATGTTCCGAAAAATGCTTAAAATTAAATAGAACATTTTTTTGTCAAGAAAAAATACTTTCAAACATCATTGATAATTAAATGGTACCCAGAAAATGATGCAACGGAAAATTGGAGACCGGAAAATTAGCAACAGAAAGTTACGTCAACCATGAGCCAGTCGAGACTGTCGGATCTGGCTGTGCTGTCCATTGAAAACGAGCTTACAAGACAAACAGATTTTGACGATGTCATTGACCAGTTTGCCACAATGAAAACAAGAAAACATTAATTCTAAGACCATAGTATCGAATGTCATTCTTTTGTGTATTGCCGTGTTTTGTATTTAGTTGTTCTGAAAGTGAACAGTTTCATTTTAAAAAATCTTTTGATTTGAACTGATTATTTTGTGGTATTGGATTTTGTCTTGGATCATACATGTAAACAGTAACGTACCGGTCAGTAGAGTAAAGTAGAGGTAGAGCGTGTATGAAAATTTAGCTACAGCTAACCATTCAGCATAGGGTGAATCGGGGTCATTTGAGCGGACCGCCCCGGGTGACGTTTACTCTAGCTACGCCACTGCACACACTCGTACGCGAGCCTGACTGTCTTGCTACTTATTTTTGTTGGTGAGAATGGCTGGAGTTGACGTCACATTTTTAGAACGTCACATTTTTTGTGGCTGTTCAGCTAAGTCGAGCAAAATATAAAAAAATCCTTGTAAGCCAGAAACTATCTACCTAGGTTTCCCCTAAATGTGTCACCTAAATGGATCTTCAGGGTAAGATGAAACCTAGGTAGGTAGTCCCTGGCTCACTATGATTATATATATATATATATATATATATATATATATATACTATTTATATATATGTAACACAGCGCATCACTGTGGCTAATATTTATAAATATATATGTGTGTGTGTGCGCGTGTGTGTATATGTGTATTTGTTTGTATGTGTAGGTATATATATATATATATATATATATATATATATATATATATATATATATAAAAAGTTCTGTGTGAAGGATAATAAAAACAATTAAGACTGGTCCGAGAAAAGGTGAGAAAGATATCTATATTCTTATCTTTTAATGTTCCCTGTGTGTTCTTAGATCTATTTCCATTGTTTTGTGTTTGTGTCAGCATGCGTACGCATACGTATATCCCCCCTCTCTCTCTCTCTCTGTATAAATATATATATATATATATATGTGTGTGTGTGTGTGTGTTTGGGCACCTCGAGGCGGTGTAATGGTTAGCAAGCTTGTCTCGCTAGAACAATTACGACTGTGAGTTCGATCCACACTGAGTGCCCAATACTTTTGGCCTTGTGCCACATCTATGCTTGGTAATTTACTATATATATATTTGTGCTGTGTCTGTATGTATATATGTATTTATATGTGTATGAGTGTATATATGTTTTTTATATAATTATGTATATATATGTATGTACATATATATGTGCGTCTTTGTGCATGCATACATACGATTGTGTGGTGTGTATAGACATATATGTGTTAGGGTGCGTGTGTGTGTATATAGATGTATGGGTATGTATATGTGTATGTTTGGACCTGTATAGTTACACGCCCCATCTACTATCGACTTACTACTCCCCTTCTCCTCTACCTTCTCCCCACCCCGTCACCTTGTTGGGCAATTAGCATGTTGAACTAATGGTCAATGCCCGCCGACGTAGATATAGGTCGCTGACAGATTTATTTCTAGATTCATCCCCCCTGATTTCCGTTTTGATAGTTCATCGCGTTAAGAAGACCAAGGAATATTATGAACTCGACATCCTGTTAACACCGAGGTGAGATTCTCAATAACTTGTACAGCGAACAGAAATCCAACATGGAAGTTAACTCCGAACTCATCATAGGCCCGACGTCTGATTGGTCAGTCCTGGTCGATTCCTTGCATGTTATAAAATTAGGCCCCTTTTCTTTTCCTTTTTTCCCCCACCACTCCTCCGTTGAGGGTACTGATACCTTTAAACCATAAAATGACCGTCTATTCTCCAGTTGAGTACCGCAGCCTGAAGAAGGAGGCACATACATTGTCGAAACATATTATTATTTTGCATATATATATATATATATATATATATATATATATATATATATATATATATTTGAATAAAAAACAGATATACGTAAAATTAACGTTAATTTTACGTATACTTGATGAGGTCCGTCAAAAACGTGCGAATTTCTTTTCATTTTTCATTTCAGCTTTTGGAAGTAAAGTCTGATGGTCCAGAACCCTGTTAAAGGGGTTATGGTGAAATAGCTATTACATGGAATCTTAACGTGGTCTGTCTTTTATTCAAACATATCTGCTCTGAATTTTACATTGAGCTCTCTGGATATCATCCTCCTCGGGTCTACCCATACGGATTACCTAAGTTTGCATAAACTATATATATATATATATATATATATATAGATAGATAGATAGATAGATAGATAGATAGATTAAAATCAATATATTAAAATCACATTATATATATATATATATATATATATATAAAAAATAATATATTAAAATCACATTATATATATATATATATATATATATATATATATATATATATATTATTAGAAAAAGAAACACCAGTAAGATATATAATCCGGTGTTCTTATTTACAAAACAATGTAAATTTACAGAGCATAAATATTATAAATTAACTAACTGATTTGAAAATATGAAATCAGTTAACATATATATATATATATATATATATATATGTGTGTGTGTGTGTGTGTGTGTGTGTGTGTGTGTGTGTTATACAGCAAAAATTACCTCATGTGGGTATAGTCAGTTTCAAACCGGCACAACCTTCTGCCAGTCTTCTTTCAGCCCTAGACTGACTGTCTTGGAATCAGGGGTTTTGAATTTAATTAAGATAGCAGTCTGGGAGAAGGTACAGGCCTACTCAAAGGGATGTCTTGTTTCGATAAGGAACCTGTGTTGGTGAAAAGGGCGAGGGTTTAGGTTATCTCTCTAAAGGAAGATGGACTGGAATGGGAGTTTATTTATGAACAAAGACTTTAGTTGTATTTAACTGAATTTAAGTTCCTGCTAAGGGACGCCAAACTATACCAACAACATATATGTTTTAATAGGATTGACAATAAATTGTATTTAGGCGATAAAGGTTTTATATTATTGAGTGATGGCGAATTTAAAGACAAACAATTTAAAGTTAGATTTACATTATTCGGACTATTGTCCTCATCTTAGTCGCCATATTTATTACAACGTTTCGGTCTTCTTCAGGTGGTTTGAATGTCGAACTGAACCTGGGGTAGACTACTCTAGTTCCACGTGCCATGTTTAATGGATGTCACTTATCAGTTATCTCTTGTTAATTCCCTTCTCCAAGTTCTCCACTGACTTAACCGGGTATTCACACTCTTTGGGTCCTGTCACTGGATCTAACTAACGGCTTTATCCACTGTGTCAAGTGTCCTTTTGTAATAAATATGGCGGCAAAGATGAGGACAATAGTCTGAATAATACAAATAGTGTACATAATACCTCATCTCAGAAGTTAGAATAATTTATCTAAATAATAGATTCTCAAAATCTGTAAGTAACACGGAATTACTTAATCGAATAAATCATGCTGTACACACACACACACACACATGTATATATATACCCACATACATATATGCAAAATTACATACACACACATATATATATAACAAATTTAATCCGACATTAAATAGATCATAACCCCACGCGCAAAAGCACACAACATGTATGCATAATGGCCAAATAGAGTGGTCAAACCACTCGCACGCATGCATGCGCACACACTCACACGCGGGTATATGTGGAGCACGAATATGTATACACTTATTAGCAAAATCAATAGACTGCTCACGGGCACGCGCGCAAACCCTACACAACATAGGAAATGTATGTATATATGTATATATGGATGTATATTTGTGTGTATGTGTATACTAATCCCTTTAAATGAGACAGTATGTGTGAGTATAGAGAAGGAGGCGCATGTACATGCACGTACTGGTATATATATATATATATATATATATATATATATATATATATATATATAAAATATAAATATAAATATAAATAACTAGACTCTTTCGAAAAAAAAAATTAATTTTTGATTTGTTAATCAAATCAATTTCGAGGGAAAAAAAATTTTAAAAAAGAAAGAGCTACAAACATGAACTTCTGCCAAGCTTTCCCTGACGATCCGTTTAGGTGAAACCTAGGTAGGTTTGTCTGGCTCACTAGGTGTATCTATATCTATATATATATATATATACACACACATATTGACAAAAACAAAACTGCTCGCGGACACGCACGAAATCCTACACAACATAGGAAGTGTGTATATGTGTTTGTGTGTATGTGTATGTATGTGTGTGTATGTGTGTATGTTTACATATGTGTATACTAATTTTTTATAATAAGACAGTATATATATATATATATATATATATATATATATATATATATATATATATATATATAGAGGGAATATACGTATGCGTACGCATGCTGACAAAAACACACAAAAAAATGGAAATAGATCTAAGAACACACAGGGGTCATTGAAAGATAAGAATATAGATATCTTTCTCACCTTTTCTCGGACCAGTTTAATTGTTTTTATTATCCTTCACACAGAACTTTTTCATTGCCAGTTCAAGGAAGACATTTGGACCATTAACATACAAAAAAGAGAATGTCTAATATCAAGAATATTTAACATCGAAAACCATAAAAAAAATTAATTCCTTTTAATAATATGCGGAAATATCCACTCTTTGCTTGATGAAGGTCGCGAGACCGGAAACACGTGTAGCAAAAATATGGAAAATAAAGCATAATATTTTTTTAAATGAATCCACATTACAACAAAAAACGTTTGCGGTTTCTCTCTTCTTTTTATTATACACACTTTTCTCTCGTTGGAACTACTATATAGATTGTTGTATGTATGTATGTATTTAGCATTATAGAATGTTTTATTTACAAAACACAGTCAATATATTGTGTCCATGTTCATATGTTGATGTTGATAGTGCTGCTTTTTTCTATATATAAAAAGGATTCCATTAAATATAGCCTTTTATTTTAGATGTAGACGATGCTATTGTATTTGTATTATCAACAAGTATGTTGCGAATAGCGTCCGGTAGGTCTCCATAATTATTTAATTGAGTCCTCATTGAGCTATGGTTAGGCTATATATATATATAAAATCATTTATTCGAAAATTATAACATAAAAATGTTGTTTGAATGTAGAATTCAACACCATCACTTGAGAAGAAGTGTTGAAACAAAATGGCCATTTTTGTAGTGATTTTATAAAATTTTTATCTTATAATTTTCGAATAAATGATTATATTTGCTCTACTCTGTATTGAGCACGCTTTTAAGAATAGTATTTGTTGCTAATTGGAATTTATTCCGTATACACCAATCCTATACTTGGGTATATATATATATATATATATATATATTATAAATATGTAGTTTTAAGGTATGTCATATTTATGGGTAAAAGTGTTCAATATCTGGGATAGAGCATATGTATATATAAAACTGGACACTGAGGCGCTACGGGGGAGGTACTTTTCAATCATCATGTACATATATATATATATATATATATATACACACACACACACACAGATATATATGTGTGTGTGTGTGTGTGTGTGTGTGTGTGTGTGTGTGTGTGTGTGTGTGTGTATTGTTATGGGATTTTACCCATGATAATAATAATGGACTATTCCATACTTAATAAATACTGCGCCTCAGGTGTAGGCAAGGAGTCAGTCAGTCGACTGGCTGATCGGTTGAACTCTCTGCCTACAGCCGGGGAGGAACCCGAAGGAGGCTACGCCGAAGGGCGGATTCTCTTTCGGGGAGGTAAAATACATGAGCTATTAGGAATTATGTCTCTTTAATTGAAAAAGTGTAAAGCACTGACATACATTTATTATATAGAAGAAGGAGATGACCTATTATTATATAGAAGAAGGAGATGAGCTATTGAGTGTTGTGTCCCTTTAATTGAAAAATGTGACACACTGACATTGGTATTTACTTTATAGAAGTACCAAACCAGATACAGCATTAGCAACCAATGCCAGGACGAATGGTAGACTTATATATGTGTAAGATGGATTCTGGCACGACACATTGACATTTATTATATAGAAGAAGTAGATGAGCTGTTGGGAGTTGTGTCATATTAACAGTCAATGCCCGGACGAATGTTGGACTTTTGTCATGACACAGTGAACTAACTTTCCCAGCTAGTTTTAAAAAAAGTGCATGGGTTCCGCTGCTGTGCCTGTGCTGTTAGTGACGATACATATCGAGAAATGAATTACTTATGTGCATTTACTATTTAATCGGACCGTTTCTTTCCTGCAAGGTTTGTATTGTAAAAGCCATAAAATTAGCCGGGCAATAATAGGAATTATAATGCGCCCGCCTTCAGGTAAGAAGGAGAAAAAGAAAGAAAAGAATACAAAACTCACGGTTAAGCAAAATGATAGGAAAACACGCGATTCTTGAAAAATTCGACAAGACATTCTGACTCGTGAAGACGCGAAACGTCAACCCGAAAAGAAAAAAAAAAATCTCAAAGGCTGTTTTTTTTGGCATTCCATCTTTATATACATTGTTTAGTTATTTCACATCAATTATATATATATATATATATATATATATATATATATATATATATATATATATATAGCTGAACATTATATATGTTTATATATATATATATATATATATATATATATATATATATATATATATATATATAGCTGAACATGATATATGTTCATATATATATATATATATATATATATATATATATATAACTGAATATTATATGTTCATATATATATATATATATATATATATGAACATATATATGTTCAGCTACTCGGTCTGTGAGGTAGAAGACAGACACCTGAATAGGTCATTCAAAGAATGAACAATGTCTGTATCTATCTCTATGTTTGTCTCTCTCTCTCCATATATATATATATATATATATATATATAGAACTACTAATCTATCAGTCTGTTTGTTCACTACTATCAGTCTATTATCTATATATATATATATATATATAGATAGATAGATAGAAGGATAGATAGATAGATAGATAGATAATTCTTCATTATGTATCTATCGATATATCTTTTTCTGCCCGTTCATTCCTCTCTCTCTCTCTCTCTCTCTGTATATATATATAGTGTAACCCAGATATAAGAGACCCGGATATAAGAGAAACCCTGACATAAGGGAGATTTTCTCTGGTCCCAAATTAGACCCTGTGTTAATGTATAAAAATAGATTAAACCCGGATATAAGAGACTTCTTCTCCGGTCCTGCAACTCTCTTATATCCAGGTTATATATATATATATATATATATATATATATATATATATATATATATATATATATATATATATATATATATATATATATATATATATACACCTCTTTCTGTCTCTCAAACTCCCAATCTATATATATGTACATGTGTGCCCGTCTGTTCATAGTTTATCTATCTATCTATCTATCTATCTATCTATCTATCTATCTATCTATTCCAGTTTCTTCATTATCTATCTATCTATCTATCTATCTATCTATCTATCTATCTATCTATCTATTCCAATGTCTTCATCTATCTATCTATCTATCTATCTATCTATCTATCTATCTATCTATTCCAATGTCTCTATCTATCTATCTATCTACCTATCTACTTGCCGTAATACATGTACTCTCTAACAGACACCGATGCAGGTGACAGTGTTTAGCCTTGAGAATTTTTCCTCGAGGAGTGGCGCAACAGTGAATTGACAGGATATTCGTCAATTATATTTTAGACCAGCCACTACTTCGAGCGAAGTCTTCTTTTGCCAGGATACAATTTCCTCTCCTCTGTCTTTACGATTTTCTTTCCGGCCGCGATCTTCACATTGGCTTCGTTTCTCGGTCATCCTTACTCTTAATTCCTTCGGCGTTCACGTCTCTTCTTTCACGTTGTTAGCTGCATTCATAATACAATCGAAATAAGCCGTTCTTTTGCCAGCGTCCGTTGATAAGACGGGCCTGGCGGATTTCAAATGCAATTGGAAGAAAAATGATGATTTCCATTCGACGGCGAACTTGATTCAACCATTCTTACGCCAGATATGCTGAGTGAAAAATAGGCAGGCCACGTAGTAGATTATATATATAACTCGTTATGAAGATAAATAGCTGGTCTCAATACAGAAAAAAAAAGAATTGTAGACAGTTACATTCACAAATAATGTTTGAATCAATCTACGTCGGTTTGTTCGCGTGCGCTCGTCTATTCCACTGACACGCTCTTTATATATGTGCTCTTCATATCTATCTATCTATTTATCACATTGTTTCTATCTATCTATCTATCTATCTATCTATCTATCTATCTATCTATCTGTTCATTACTATTTATCTACCTGTTCATTACTATCTGTTTTAACCTGTTCATATCTATCTATCTATCTATCTATCTATCTATCTATCTATCAGCCTGTTCATATCTATCTATCTATCTATCTGGTCCTTACTATCTATCTACCTTCCTACCTAACTACCTACCTATCTAACTGTTCATTAATATCTATCTATCTGTCTATAGGGTGCGATGTGCAAATTGTCGCCATTTTATATATTTAATTTCGCGTTTGTTTTGGATTTTGTCCCCTGCACGGTATAGTATTGTTAATTGGGCAACGTGTATTATAAAAAGAGTACCATGATGCAAATCATTCAGCCAGAAATTTGGAAACGGCATGCTGTACTGCTTGGCATTCGCACCGGAATCTCCAATACGAATATTTCGGTGTGTTTGAGTGTCGATCTAATGACAATGCAGCGGATTCGGAAAGAGTTGGATGAGTCTAATGATGATTACGAAGGCGTTTAGAGTGATCATTAGAGATGGTGTCGTTTTGCCTCCATTCATCTTCACACAGTGCCTCAGACTCAACACGGAGGCCTACATTAACTGTTTTGAGGAGGTCAAGAGGTTGGCTGCTGGAAGACACTTTGTCTGGCAACAGGACTCTGCACCATGCCGCACAAGCAGGAGAAGCCTCTCACGTCTGTCAAACAATTTCTGCGGCCACATCACTCCTTCCATCTGGCCATCTAACTCCCCAGACTGAAAAGCAACTTCCTTTGCTTAAAAATCGCATTTTTATTTACACTGCTATAGCTATGCCGTTAGTGACGATACATATCTAAAAATGAATGGTGTATGTGTATTTTCTATTTAAATGGATCATTTGAGACCTCTTCTCGAACGTTCGTTTTGTGCTGTAAGATCCATAAAATTACCCGAAAGTACCCGGGAAATATAATAAGCCCGCTCTCAGGTAGGAACGGGTTTCCGTGGAAGCATTGATTTTATCTTCAACGCCAGTTAACGTCCGTATGAGAGCTTCAAAGTAAAACCACCTTCCTTTGGCAGGTAAAGGCAACACAATCTTCTAAAATACAACTGTTGTTGCTAATATGAATTTTCCTTATGAACAACCGATGTTAGATTGCTTGAAAACGATGTAAAGGATGTTCCTATAACTTGGATAGATTTTAAATGTGAATTAAGTTTAAGCATCTACTAATTTTTTTATTTCTTTTTCAGATATGGCGGACATTTGGGTGATATTATTTTTCACACATAATTGCCATGACTTAAATAACATGATCCAATAGAGAAATAAATAAATTTTCACCAATATCACTGATTTATTTACGGCTGACTTTGATCCTTCTTAATGAAACACCCTTATATATGATCCGTCTTAATGAAACACCCTTTATATGCTTAGCCTAACGGGCAGAGTATTCTTGTTTGAATAGCAAAGTACACAATAATGATAAACGCTCACCTGGAAAAAATATCACATCGGTATGGACCCGACGTGATACAACAAAGACCCAAAACGTTTTAAGTATGAAATCCAAGATGATCAAGCTGGCTCTTCTTCTCCTTCTTCTTCTCCTCTTCTTCTCCTTCTTCTTCTTCATACCGTGTCCATTCAACTTTATGGCTCTCCACAATTTCCTCTTGTTCGTAGATCTTAATAAATATCTTTGTTATCTTGCCTAAAGATAAGAAAGATATTTATTAAGATATTTATTTATTAATATTTATCTATTTATTAATATTTATTCCAAGCACACTTCCAGACCTGCTAGAGGATGTACCTCTGCTAATATGAAGACACATGTTTGTCACGGCTCCAGCATATTTTAATCATATTGTTCGCGATGCACTGGTTGACATCTACGTTGAAACATGGATAAGTAGGGGAGGAACGATTCCATGGCCTGCACGTTCCCCAACCTCAATCTTTACATTTTTATCTGTGGGGCCACTGGCAACAACGCGTCATAGGGGCCTACGATACCAATCGACACCGTTTCGGATGTTTAAAAGGGTCCGCCAGTCAATGATCCGACGGGTGCAAGCGTGCGTGGAAGCAAACGGAGGATATTTTGAACATTTCTTATGTGTTGCTGTGTTGTGGTTGTGGATTTGGGAAGAATGGAAACCATATGATAGACAAACCTATCTATTCCTATTGGTGGCTCAGGCTATATTCTCAATTAAGTGTTGAGCAATAGCCGATTCCATATTTATGGGTGAAAGATAACACATTTTATCTATCTTACCAAGTCGTATTTTGGAAGATGCTGGTTAATTCTAGTTTCCAAATGCAAGGTTTGTACGCCTCACATAACCAGCAGCGCACTGGCAATTAAACTCATATACTAAATTACTCAATTTGATGTAGGGCAATTCATCCTATATATAGGTGTATATATATATATTGGTATTTAAAGACATTTTTATGTTTAACATTCTTTTTATAGATACAAGTATTTAAGTAAAGGCTCTTTTTATAATAAACAGTATTAAATAACATTTACCGGCCTGAATGTCCGAGAAATTTTCATAGAAAATATTCGTCCTTTGACAGGATTCGAACCTGCATCCTATACGGAACCGTCATACAGCCTGACGTGTTTTACCGATTTAGCCAGAGTAGCGTTTTGGTTAGCGAGGTCGATTTTACTGTTTTTAAAATACAATTCTCCGTATTTAAGGTGTAAAATATTTTATAAATTTAAGTAAAGAAGCTTAAAAAATATAAGTTTATCACAGAATAGAATGTGTATTGTATTGAGTGGACTTTAGTTAAAAAAAAAAAAAAAAAAGAAAAAAGAAAAGAAAAGAAAAAATCACGGGTGTATCATGGGCCTGCTCAGTGTGTGCGTAACACAGAAGGTTAACAGTTTGGTGCGTCTGCTAACAAGGGAAACACACAGTAAAAAAAAAAAAATAGATAATTCTAACCAATAAAACGTGCCCCCAGTAACTTTGGAAACACGTGCGAGCGTTTCTTTGCTTTTTCCAGTGTAATTGCTTGAGCAATAAATAATGCGTAAGAATCCAAGTATATACACACGAAGATCGATATGAAAACGCGCACCTGTTAGGTTTAATCGATACACACATCAATACAAAGAAACATTAAGGTAGGGCTATATGAATAAAATGAAGAGGAATACAATCGTGCATATATATATATATATATATATAGAGAGAGAGAGAGAGAGAGAGAGATTAAAACGTGGGAAAGCAATCTTTTTTCTTAAAGGATTCATTTCGACCAACACATCGTCAGAAGAATACGTTGTTAAATATTAATTAACAAAGAAAACAAGAATTTGTACCGCGAGAAAATATAAGGAGGTTGGTTTATTTGGGTTTATTTTGTTTTACGGCATATCAACACCTCAATGGGTTATTTAATGTCGACAAGACCTTTAAGATAGGTTCGTGTGAATAGAATATGTATTCTTTGTAAGAAATCCGTTTGTAGATCAGGTTTGGTTTATTTTGTTTTACGGCATATCAACACATAAATGGGTTATTTAATGCCGTCAAAATTTCTAGGATAGGTTCGTATGAATAGAATATGTATTCTTTGTAAGAAATCAGTTTGTAGATCAGGTTTGGTTTATTTTGTTTTACGGCATATCAACACATAAATGGGTTATTTAATGCCGTCAAAATTTTTAGGATAGGTTCGTATGAATAAAAATATTTTTTGTAAGAAATCAGTTTTCATATTTTTGCAAAGAGGGTTTTTCTCGAGTGTAAAAAATGTATTGCTGGTATTTTTACCATAAAATCTATTTTTATATTTTCATAGTGTATTGACCCCTCCCCCAGTTTGGAGGTTAACTATTTGCCCATAGCTAGGACCCTAACAGGTGTTACCACTCCGGGCCACGGTGGATCTGGGAACAACAGCAATTAAGAGATAGTTCCAGGTTCCTTAAAATCTCCCGATCAGAGGCCTTGCTGCCGGATGTAGTTTATCGTCATACCCAGGACAAACTATACGACGAAAAAAGGAACCACGACTACAATAAAAAACGAGGGGGCAAAAAAGGTGGTGAATATATGAGTAAAATATGATAATGTAAATTGTTCCAAGTGAGTATAAAATGGAAAAAATATTACTCACATACCTCCTAAAAGACTGAGAGCGAACAAAACGGTCTTTCTGTCTGCACGGAGACAGTTGATGTAATTTAATGTAAACTTCTTCTGATAGACGCAAATGCTGAGCGGCCCGAGTTCTGCACAAGACAGTGAACGAATCGTTTCTATATCCTGTCACACATTCTGAATTACCTTATGAATGTTGCCAAAAAGCCGAGTCATGAACGGACAGGGTATCACGCATGTTGCATTTAAAAGTACCTTCTCTTATATTCGCAGGAATGTGTTTCCCAATTTCGGGTTTCAAATAGCAGATTGGTTCGTCCTACACAGTCAGCATCACGCTGACATTTAAATTTATAAACAATAGAACTACTTTAACGGTAGGACAAACCATCTTTGGAAAACGAGGGAAGACAACACGTATCCTAACCGCCGAAAGACCCGATATCACACAGACCGACACTCTATTGACTGGGGTCTGACTTTTCAGCCTAGGCAATTCCAAATATACGAAACAGAGAGTAGGACCCAAAACTACCAGAACCTTGAAGCATATAATTTTGCGTTTAACCCTACACTTGAAGATATTCTCAGGGTACCCATTGTCACCGAAAATGCTAGAAATGTTCTCTATTTCTAAATATATGTGTGTAAAAATTTCAAATAGAGTATAGCTTTAAAAGGACTATAAATAAAGACAAAAGAAAAACTTATCTTAGCCGACGCGTTTCGTCCTCTGATGGGGTTTGATAAACGATATTATTTTGTATCAAGTGTTTATATACAAAAATTAAAAATATTAGTGTTTTTGAAAATTTTAAAACTTAAGAACGCTTATAAATATTCATCAGCTTAGTGGAAAAGTGAAAAGTCAGGCAAGCTATGGAGGACGTGAAGTGACACAATTCAATGTCTAATAAATGAAAGTGAGTCAGTGATCTTGAATTTTTGTTTCTTAATGCAAATTGGTAATTAAATTATTTTCGTTTTGGATTAATTCATGTGGTGTATATTTTAAATAACATGAAGTTATGAATTTAACCGGTTTCTTTTCATTTTTGAACATTTTTATAGTCGTATCTGTTTGAGGAAGGAGTAATTCATTCAGGAAAGGAGATATTTGAAAACAAATCTGGTGCGTAGATTTATATTTTGATAAGAATCAATAGCGTCACTCTCAAGAATTTTCCGTCTATGTAAGTTATTAGGTTGGTGCAAAAAATATGACGTAATAATGTCGTTTTTTGACGTTAAAAAATACGTCAAAAAACGACATTATTACGCCATTATTTTTGCACCAACCTAATACTTTCGCTTTTAATAAGTATGGCATTCTTTAGATCAAAGTTGTGGTTGAATTTATTTCTATGTATAACTAATGCATTTGATAAATTGTTGTGTATTAGATTCCTTTTGTGTTCATAGATACCATTTTTTTAATTTCTGCAAGTTTCCCCAATTTATCGTAAGGAGCAGTTGTGGCAGTTTATTTTATATATACCTGCTTAAGAATAAAACCGATCTTCTTTTCTATGTGCCGTATTATCTCAGGGCGTAGGCGATTATGGCTCTCCACACTTTCTGTACTTTGTAGCGCATAATAAATTTTGTCTTTCTGTTATTTCTCCTAAACCTTGTTCCAGCACCCATTTAATCAAGCTCGCTAGGTAGGCTATGCGTTGATTTCTTCTGTCCATCTTGCCTTCAATCTGTCCTGTGAGTATCTGATTTTACAAGTCTTCTTTCCTCTTTATAGGGGATGCGAAAAGCGAAAACTTGTAGCAAAGTATCTGCGCCTCCAAAATAAAGTATAGTGATAAATTCACGCATCTGCCCCAAATTGAAGTTCGAATCGAAGCAAATGGTCGTTACCTTGACTTGAATGCGACCCCAGACTTAATACGTACTCCACCCTTCTCGCGCATTCAAAAAGTAGGTGGACTTATTCCCTCTCACTCGCTTCTACCATACGACTCACGGAGCGTGCCGAAATATCGACTATTTCCTTAGCAACTAAAGTTGTCTTCTTCACTGGACAAACATTGTTAAAGTCATCAATCAGAGTTCGTACATTTCAACACGCTAATTACATTTTCACCTCGGCAGATCGAGAAGTCTTGTCTGGATTTATTATTCTCCGGTTTTAATTGATTGATATTTTTATGACGGCTTTAAATAACCTTTTCCAGGTTATTTAAAAGCAGAAAAGAGAATTTTTTTGTCGGTAGGGTGGGGGTGATTTTATAATGATTTATTGATATTTAAGAGGTGGATTCATACCTGTCCCCAGGGTATTTGAATAAGTAAGTGAATATAACGAACCCAACTGGAATTCGAACTCGGCTCCGAGCCATTAACCATTACACCACTAGCACATCCAAACTTAGATCTCCCGGTAATATCGAGCGGTCACTCATCTAGATACTGAACAGGCTCGACGTTGCTCGTACTAGAACCAATATTTCAACGTAATATGGTCGTAAGCCAGATGCATAGAGGGATAATGAAAAGAGATAGATAGATAGATGCGAACAGGCAGAGATAGATAGATAGATAGATAGATAGATAGATAGATAGATAGATAGATAGATATGAACAGAATGGGATAAATAGATAGATAGATAGATAGATAGATAGATAGATAGATAGATAGATAGATAATAAGAAGCTGAGATAGATAGATAGATAAGATAGATAGATAGATAGATAGATAGATAGATAGATAATAAGAAGCTGAGATAGATAGATAGATAGATAGATAGATAGATAGATAGATTCAAAGAGACCGTCACAGATAGATAGATAGATAGATAGATAGATAGACATAAAATAGATCGATTGCAATTTTAAAGACGACTATCTCCTCTTACACACATACATACATATGAACAGGCATATATATATATATATATATATATATATATATATATATATAGAGAGAGAGAGAGAGAGAGAAAAGAAATATAGATATGAACAGGCAGAGATAGATAAATACATACAGTCATAGATAAATATATACATATACATATACATACATACATATATATATATATATATATATATATATATATATACACACCACACACATACACACACGCACACACACAGACACACACACAGACACACACACACACACACACACATATATATATATATATATATTATGGATAGATAGATATGATTTTTAAGGTTTGCCAAACATTTCTAATTTCTTTAAAATCAAAAAATAATTTCTAGATTATAAAAATCTTTGGAGATAATAATCATTTACTCGTCTACTAATTAACAAATCCTACTAATTAACCCATACATGAGAGGGGAAGAGATATATCCGTACCTCTCCCAAGGGTATTTGAAAATTTAAAACCGTCTGTACGATTTCCCTATACGAACCGTTATATATCATTAATTTGACTGCAAGGAAGGCAATAAAGCCACTAAGATACAAAGAGTGACTGGGTGTGAAAGAATAAGAAAATGAAAAACATTAAAGAGTGAGACCAATAAAAGAAGAGGAATCATAAGACAGCAGATAACGATTGACATTGCATTTAAATTTTTGAAGATCAATGTTGACTGGGAAGCAAGAAGCAGGAAGAAAGTTCCGCAAGCGAGAAGTTCAATAGTTCAATGAATCTCGTACATTCATAACTGCTCTGGCGTATCAAATGTAAACAAATGACGTCATATATTAAGAAATGGACAAGGTCCGACAATTTATTTTATTAAAGACATTTTTTATTAAAGACATTTCATTGAAGATTGAAGTTTATAAGCAGTAAATTCGACCTTGTCTACCGAAAAGGTTCTTTGTAGCCCAGAGGTAAGGCACGTCAGCGTATATGACGGTTCCGTATAGGATGCAGGTTCGAATCCTGTCAAAGAACGAATATTTTCTATGAAAATTTCTCGGACATTCAGGCCGGTAAATGTTATTTAATACTGTTTATCTTAAACAGAGCATTTGCTTAAATACTTGTATCTATAAAATAACAACGTTAAACATAAAAAATGTCTTTAATAAAATAAATTGTCGGACCTTGTCCATTTCTTAATATTATAAATATGTATAGATAGATTCAGGAGAGAAAAATTGTCTAGCACGATACAGTGAACCAACTGTCCTAGCAGTAGACCGAGCAATTGATTCAATATAATCGTTCCACTTCAGGTCAGCAAAAAAACGTTAGTTCTAAAAGGTGCAATGAGATACTCTCCTGGTGGCTAGTATCAGCCATGATGACTGGAGACAGAAAGAGATCTCTCAGATGATTAAAAAAGAGCTGTATCATTTTTGACGCGTTAAAATTAGCAAGCCATTCCTTGCCCCAGTTAACAACAGATTGTAGGTAATATTTTAGATCAGCTGCCACTTATCAAACCGTGCAGACTACTAAATATTAAGTCAGGAATAAATAGTTATAGTATCAGCATAGATATCCAAGTAGACGTCGAGAAGTTCAATCTCTTGAAAGTTAGCTTCAGCCATTCTGATGGGATGCAGAAAATCATTTCACCCTCTCTCTCTCTCTCTCTCTATATATATATA
>CAHIKZ030000213.1:2105000-2142500 GCA_903632075.3 Acanthosepion pharaonis | reverse complement strand
TAAAATTTTATTTTAAAAAAAGTAACATCATCACTTGAGAAGACAGCTGCAGGTGTTGAAACAAAATGGATAGTTTTTGTGTGATTTTATAACATATTTGGATCCTACGCTTTTTATAAAATATATATTATAAAAAATATATATATATATATATATATATTTATATTCGAAGAGACGATCCGACGTTCCTTTATTCAAATGGCCGCTATCTATTACCCACCGTCCATTCAAATGATTACATTCACTTACGCGGTAATAGCCCGTTTTTGGAAAGGTATGAACATTTCTTCCCCCACCCCCAACTATGGGTGAATAACAGGACAGATTGTGTTCTATAGCCTTGGATGGCAACTGGTCTAGGAGAAGGACAACTCTGAATTCAAAACCTGCGGAGTTTCGTTTGGGGACCTTGTGGCACGTAGTGCACCAGGTCTTTGTATTCGGCCCTTCAAAAAGTGTGTTTGGTTCTGCACAAAGCCTTCACCACTATAATAAAATCATATGTGTAGATGTCTGGCTGTCGGCTCCTAGGTAGTGAGTTGCTTGACCCTCATACGTCGATAAACAGATGTGTGTGTGTGTGTGGGTGTAAATTTAATAGGCCGGGTAATAAAATTTGAAAAATAAAAAGCCAACAAAATGGTACCAATTGTCAATAAAATTGATATTCATTAAATATTAACATTTTTACTGAATTGAAGCACGAAGATAAAGATTTTAATGTCGGAATTTTCGAACACGCCTGCGTTCTTTTCAACTATACAAAGAATAAACAAAGAAGTGGGACTTACTATTCAAATTGTATCCGACCTATTAAATCTACATTGATATCATAAGAAGTACAAGTGGAACACAAACTTTTATATATATATATATATATATATATATATATATATATATTAATTAATCATAGTGAAATAGAGCGATAAGGGGCGACAGGCCTTGTTTTCGTTAGATGCAATCGAAAATTGCATCTAGCATGAAACAGACTCTGTCGCCTCTAACCAGTTGCAGTTTATATTCACTTTTATATTTACCAAATGTTTCATCTCTGATATTGAGCACTTTATAAGACTATATTTCGTCATATATATATATATATATATATATATATTCATGAATTATTCATACAAAAACAAATACAAAGGTTAATGATTTAATTGGCGAGAAAAGGTCATCGCGAACAATTCAAATAATATACAAAAATTTTTTCTTTTCAACTCAACCACGCGACTGCACGCCCAAAACAATAACACATTTCTATCAATTTTCCTTTACAATACATCTATTTTCGTTGTCCTCTTATTACTGAGAGTCGAAAATTGAACAAAATCTATTCCATATTGAGGATGTCTGTAGGAACAGACGAAAGCTTGTAAAAATAATAAGAACTTATGCAACTGAAATTTATAAAACAAGGATCTTTTCATTCATAAACAGATTCGGGGTTTTTTTATTATTTTGAATTGTTCGCGATGGTCGATTTCTCGCCAATTAAATCATTATCCTTTGTATTTGTTTTTTGTATGAATAATTCATGAATTTGTAAATTAATTCCGACGGTTATTGAAATAAGACATATATATATATGTTTCAAGATGAAATATTGTTTTACAAAAATTGTTCGGACTGTTCTCACGATTGACAATATTTAATTATTTCACCCGGGTTAATTAAATTTTCCACGCGCCATGCCTTTCTGGATGTTTTTTTTTCTGTTAGGTTCCTAGCTATTTGGCAAATATAAAATTGGTCTCGTCATTTTATTTTACGCACCGGGTATCATCCTAATTTATGTAGTCCTGGGTATGTTGACTGTGATTGGGAGATTTGTTGCTTTGTGGAGCGTAGAGCCATTTAATAATTGCACCCATTCCAGGTCCACCATCTGCCTCGAGGTCTCTGATGGATTATTTAGTAGTTTTCATGATCGTAGAATCATCTCTTAATTGCTGTTGTTCCCAGGTACACTTTT
The DNA here is from genome assembly GCA_903632075.3 of Acanthosepion pharaonis. NCBI lineage: Eukaryota > Metazoa > Mollusca > Cephalopoda > Sepiida > Sepiidae > Acanthosepion > Acanthosepion pharaonis. The sequence continues at coordinate 2,140,525 of CAHIKZ030000213.1, read as the reverse complement.
CCGGCACTAAGACCTCTGATCCGGAGATTGGAGATTTTCTAAGCTACGTGGAAAACACTTAATATATATTATTCCCAGGTCCACCCTGACATGATGGGTAGCAGTTGTTAGGGTCCCAGCTTTGAGCAAATAGTGAAAACCCATACAAAACACTATGAAAATATAAAAATACATTATAGTAAAAATGCCAGCGAGCAACTCCCTGCGTCTGCTCGGTCTCACGCTGACTGCTGACCTGAGATGGAACAAATACATTGAGTCAATTGCTTTCTTCCACCGCGAGAAAGTTGGCTCTCTCTGTGCCGCGCCAGGAAATTTTTCTCCCCTGAATCGATATATTCAAAACAACCATTCGCCCTTATATATATAGTATTTATCTGCCATTTTTTCTGGGCTGGAGCACCTTCTGCTTACCTCAGGTTCTTGACAAGATCCAGAGACGGATATGTAATCTAATTGGCCCTGATCTAGCATCTTGTCTGCAGTCACTCTCTCACAGACGCGCCGTCGCCTCTCTCTGTCTTTTCTACAAATACTTCCATGGTAACTGCTCTGATGAGCTGCTCTCTCTGGTTCCCAGACTCCATGAATTCAAGCGCCCCTACGAGGCTGGCATCCCGCTCTCACCCCTTACACCGTAGAAACCTTCAAATGTAGCCGTCTCTTCTACTCCAATAGCTTCATACCTCGCACCTCTCGCCAGTGGAACACCTCCCCAATTACTGTTTCCCTGAAAGCTATAATCTCCAACTATTCAAATGTAATGTCAATCGACATCTCCAATTACCTTGATCTACCCACTATCCTTCTCCTCTTCCTTTTCTCCTATCACTCTTATCTGCTCTCGCTCCAAATCTTCCGCAACCCCCTGCATCCTAGTGGCTTCACGCCTTGCTTGGGGCACAATGCTTAAAAAAAAAAAAAAAAAAAAATAGATTTTTATATATAATGAAATGGACTAAGTCCGACAAATATATATATATATATATATATATATATATATATATATATATATATATATATATGAATAAAAATGACAATAGGAAAACTAGTAATTGCTGACGCGTTTCGTCCAATGTGGACTTTATCAAAGCAAAATACGAAATGAATATAATTTAACAAGGTAACTAATAAAAACAAAAACAGAATGTTATTAGCAACTGGAATGTAGAGAAACGCTATTTTCATATTGTTAACTTAAAACAACGTCAGTGTTTGTCACGTGTGGAGAATTTTGTCATTGTATCTGTGTTGATGTATTCAACCATTTTCTTTTGATTTTATGAATCAGTTGTGTACATTTGTTTGTGAGAGCAGTAATTTTGTTAAGAAAGGTGAAATGGGGAAAAAACCTGGGCGTAGATTAATATTTATGTAATGTTCTATGGCGGCACTCTCTAGAATTTTCCTTCTGAGTGAGTTATTTTCTTTTTTTATGAGTGTAGCATTTTTAAAATCAAAATTATATGTACGTTATTTACATAGACACAAATATTTAAGTAAATGCTCTGTTTGATAATAAACAGTATTAACAACATTTACCGGTCTGAATGTTCGAGAAATTTCATAAAAAATATACGTCCTCCGAACCTGTATCTTACAGTGAACCGTCATATAACATTAATTCGACCTTGCTATCCAGACTCTTCCTCTGTAGCTAAATGGTAAAGCACGTCAGGCTATATGACGGTTCCGTATAGGATACATGTTCGATTCCAGTCGAAAGATCGCATATTTTCTATGAGATTTCGCGGACATTCAGGCCGGTAAATGTTGTTAATACTGTTTATCATAAACAGAGCCTTTATTTAAATAAGTGTGTCTATATAAATGACGTATAACAATAAGATATATTAAAGCATATTTTTTATTTAAAAAAGCAAAATTAGCAACAATAATTCACAATGATTGCGATATAAAAGGCAGTAAACGTAAAGACATTATAGAATTTTAATAATGTTTAAAATAAACAGTGGGTTTACTCAAATATGAGTATTCGATACAGATAACATTTAAAGTCATAAAATTATGGCCGATCAATAAATAAATTATTTCTTTAGAAATTGGTTTGTTTACGTTTCGAGTACGAATCTGAGCATTTATGAACTTTGAGGAATGAAAAGGGAGAAGGACGTGCGTAAAAGAAGTATACAGCTATTCTTACTTGACGGCGACCTTCGTAGCAGAGCTGGTTTGAGCATATCGGATCTAACGCAAAGTGGGGGGGCAGGTTCGAACCGTGCCGGTGGATGCATTTAGATGTATAATGGAAATGCATTGCTAATGATTTTACTATAGGAATGCATTGAAAATCAGGAAGAAAGGGATTGTCAATGGTCAGGAATGAATGCAAGCATTACTGATAGAATAGTGCTATTATATGTATAATGGAAATGGATTGCTAATGATTTTACTATAGGAATGCATTGAAAATAAGGAAGAAAGGGATTGTCAGTGGTCAGGAATGAATGCAAGCATTACTGATAGAATAGGGCTATTATATGTATAATGGAAATGCATTGCTAATGATTTTACTATAGAAATGCATTGAAAATCAGGAAGAAAGGGATTGTCAGTGGTCAGGAATGAATGCAAGCATTACTGATAGAATAGGGCTATTATATGTATAATGGAAATGCATTGCTAATGATTTTACTATCGGAATGCATTGAAAATCAGGAAGAAAGGGATTGTCAGTGGTCAGGAATGAATGCAAGCATTACTGATAGAATAGGGCTATTATATGTATAATGGAAATGCATTGCTAATGATTTTACTATCGGAATGCATTGAAAATCAGGAAGAAAGGGATTGTCAGTGGTCAGGAATGAATGCAAGCATTACTGATAGAATAGGGCTATTATATGTATAATGGAAATGCATTGCTAATGATTTTACTATAGAAATGCATTGAAAATCAGGAAGAAAGGGATTGTCAGTGGTCAGGAATGAATGCAAGCATTACTGATAGAATAGGGCTACTATATGTATAATGGAAATGCATTGCTAATGATTTTTCTGTAGGAATGCATTGAAAATCAGGAGGAAAGGGATTGTCAGTGGTCAGTATTAATTAAAGAATTATGAATAAACTTGTATAAAGTTTAGTAGAAAAGAATTTAAAATCACTATTGAAAAACAACTTTCTTTGATGAGTACAAACTGCGTCGAATTGTAAACCCTTTGTGATTTCTTTCTGTGAAAAGCCAGAGTTTGAACTTATCGGCCTCTTTTACCCTTTCATCTGATTATTTTTGCTGTTGATCTACAAGGAAATAATACGCCAATTTTGTGTGCTTATCGCTGTCTTCTTCCCCGTGTGCCACGCGGGAAAACTATGAACTGTAAACGTTTATGGTGAACGGAACAGCAAAGCAAAATAATTCTCGGATTTTGCTTAATTCCTCGGAGACTTTCATATTCAATTGGAAACGCAGGGAATATCAAAATATTACAAATCTCTTCAACTTATTCTATCCACCATTTCCCCTCAGGAATTTGGCAATCATGGCTCTCCACACTTTCCTGTCCTTTGTAGCTCTTAATAAATGTTGTCTTTTTGTTATGTCACCTTAACCCTGTTCTGCCATCCATTTAATCAAGCTCTTCTTCTTCCTTATACCGTGTTTCTTCCGGGCGTCGACGATCATGTTTTCTCTCCGATTTCCTGTTCTGCCATCGAATTGCACTAACTCTCGCTTCTTGTGTGCCATGTACCTTCAGGACATTGGCGATCATGGCTCTCCACACTTTCCTGACCTTTGTAGCTCTTAATAAATGTTGTCTTTTTGTTATGTCACCTTAACCTCATTCTGCCATCCATTTAATCAAGCTCTTCTTCTTCTATATGTCGTGTTTCTTCAGGGCGTTGACGATCATGACTCTCCACAATTTCCTTTTCTTTGTAGCTCTTAATAGATGTTTTTTTTTTTGTTTTCTATCCCAAACCCTGTTCTGACATCGATTTACACAAGCTCTTTCTTCTTCTATATGCCGTGTACCTTCAGGACGTTGGCGATCATGGCTCTCCACACTTTCCTGTTCTTCGTAGCTCTTAATAAATGTTGTCTTTTTGTTATGTCACCTTAACCTCATTCTGCCATCCATTTAATCAAGCTTTTCTTCTCTGTATGTCGTGTTTCTTCAGGGCGTTGGCGATCATGGCTCTCCACATTTTCCTGTACTTTGTAGCTCTTAATGTTGTGTTTTAGGTTTCTCTCCGAAACCCTGTTCTGCCATCGATTTGCACAAGCTCTTTCCTCTTCTATATACCTTGTAACTTCAGGACTTTGGCGATCACGGCTCTCCACACTTTCTTTTCTTCGTAGCCCTTAATAGATGTTGTCTTTTTCTTTTCTCTCAAAAACCCTGTTCTGCCATCGATTTGAACAAGCTTATTCTTCTTCTATATGCTTATTCTTCTTCTATATGCTTATTCTTCTTCTATATGCCGTATCCCTTCAGGGCATTAGTGATCAAGGCCCTCCACAATTTCCTGTTCTACGTAGCTCTTAATAAATGTTGTTCTTTTTTGTTTTCTCTTCGAAACCCTGTTCTGCCATCGATTTGCACAAGGTCTTTCTTCTTTGTGCCGTGTACCTTCAGAAGATTGGAGATCATGGCTCTCCACAATTTCCTGTCCTTATCTATCCTAACCCCTGTTCTGCCAATCATTTACATACGTTCGTTATTCGTCTTCTATGTGCCGTTACCCATCAGGACATTGGCGATCATGGCTCTCCACAGTTTCCTGCCTTATGTAGCTCAGGTTAGTACCTAGATTGTTGGCGATCGCTTAGGAATACCAAGTGATGTACGTTTGGTTGCGCGGGTGGCATAAAGGACTTACGTTAATTTTTATCATTATACCATTACTAGCCGAATTACCCACGCCTTGTTGCATGTCACCTAGTTTCTGTGAGAAAATTATGATTGATTTTAAATTATTGTTATAATTTGTGGAAAAAAAATGATGCATTTTAATATCATTGAATGATCTTACCGATGTGACCTTTATCTTCTGGATTTCTCCTTCTATATTTAGGATAGGAGTCATTCCCGTGTTCAAATTGAAATTTAATCTAACACAAAGGGAAAAAAAAATTTAGTCGGGGGTTCCCCCACCCCGGGGCCTCCTTTGATCAAAATGAAATATACTTAGTGTTGAAACTTGGCTAATGCATGGAATAATAATGCAACACAAAAGGTACTTAGAACAAAATGTATTGAAACAAGAAAGTGTACACAATATTTACATATAGTCTTTTGTATATTCTTGGGAAGACCGTTCCTGGAGAATGTGTTGACTGAGTCGCAGTCGGGCAGAGTCTCGGGTTGAATCTCTTGATTCCTACCTCTCTTCCCGGTACCAACCATATTTATATGGTCGGTACTCCACTATGCAAATTAGGTGGATCCTACCACAACACTTAGCCAATTTTCTAGGATTTATTCCCTTGTTCAAATTTAAATTTAATTTATATCAAAGGGAAACAAATCACTGCGCGCGTGTGTGGGTGGGGCAAACCCCGGAAAATCCCCTTTGATCAAAATGAAATATGCTTATCCAAGTCCCTAGGAATCATTCCTTTGTTCAAATTTAAATTTTATTTACATGAAATGAAAAAAAACAAAACATTCATTGATGGGTGGGGGATGGAAAAGTTGCCCCCGGGAGGCCTTTTTTGATCAAAATGAAATATACTTATCCAACTACCTTCTGAGTCAGTCCCTTGTTCAAATTTAAATTTAATCTATATCAAGGGTAAAACGATTTTCAGTCGGGAATGAAAGAGAGTCTCCTTTAAATAAAATGAAATATGTTTATCCAAGTACCCTAAGAGTCATTAACTTGTTCAAATTTAAATTTAATTTATATCAAAGGGGTAAAAATTCAGTGGGGGTTCCCCTCAAAGACCCCCTTTCATCAAAATGAAATACACTTATCCAAGTACCCAGAATATATATGGTTATGGGAGGTCTATCTCCAGAACCCTAGGAGGAGTTCGATGACAAACACAAAGACAGAGACTACAACTTTATATATATATATATATATATATATATATATATATATATATATATATATATATATATGTAAGCAAATATATGGATATAGATCCGACAGTATGAAGAAAAAAAATATATATATATATATATATATATATATATATATATATATATATATATATATAAAAATAAAAGAGAGAGTAGTGGTTCCAACGAGAGAAAAAGTATGTATATTAAAAAGAAGAGAAGAGAGGTGTCGCAAACGTTTTTTTAACTTGTAATGTGGATTTTTTTAGAAAAAAATATTATGCTTTATTTTCCATAATTTTACTACACGTGTTTCTGGTCTCGTGACCGTCTTCAGGTAAAAGCGGAGATTTCCACATATTATTAAAAATAATTAATTTTTCCTTTATGTTTTTCAATGTTAAATATTCTCGATATGAGACATTCTCTGTTTTTGTGTTAGTAATCCGAATGTCTTTCTTGAATTGGCAATGAAGAGTTCTGCGCGAAGGGTCATAAAACAATTAAGGTTGGCCCAAGCGAAATGATGAATTACTCATCGGCATTTTATCTTTTAATGTTTTACTGACCCCTATGTGTTCTCGGATCTGTTTCCATTTTCGTGTGTTATATATATATATATATTTTTCATTTCAACTTTGGAAGTAAAGTCTGATGATCCAGAGCCCTGTTAAAGGGGTTGTGGTGAAATAACTTATTACATGAAACCTTAAAGTCGTCTGTTTTCATTCAAACAAATATATATATATATATATATATATATATATATATATATATATATATATATATAAAATAAAATCCGCAAAAATTCTTATAATCTAAAAATATTTTCTGACTTTAAATAACTTACAAAGGGTTGATAAACCGTAAAAAACGAATAAAGGAATCAATCAAAACCATCATATGCACGTGATTCGTGCTGTTTAATAAGTTTAAATATAGTCAAGATATTCATGGTTAAGGAGAACGAAGTCATTTAAGAACTGCAATCAATCTGGATTTAATATTAAAAAAAAAAACTTTAAATTATTTCAATTTCCAAGTAATTTCCAGAGATAGATAAATAAGAGGATATTAGAAATTTGCATTTGATGAAAGAAAAATTATTCCTAGAAACGAGAAAAAATAAAAAGAATATCATTATTGATACATTTCGATTTTTAACGGAATTACTGAATCTCATTAAGAAAATGCTCTCCTTATATAAATTTAGCGATAAATTATCCTAAAATATAGCCTAAAAAAACTTATTCATATGTGATCAATATTCAGGTAATTTTTGGAAGCCGCAAAACTTTTCAGAATATCGCATTTTTAGAATGTCTCGCCGCTTGGTTCGCCTTGCGCGGCTAGCTTGCTGAGGACATGCTTGATGAGTACAAAGGACTATTATCTCCCTTTAGTTGATGAGGGTCACGTGAGTGTCGGAGAATGAAGACAGTTCATAGAGTGTCAGGAGTCAGTTGCTCTTTATTACGCCCAGAGGCAAGACGCGTCAGTTGCTATTTAGCATGTGGGAGAGGCAAGACGGGTCTGCTCAGGCCAGTTGCTATTTAGCATACGGGAGAGGTAAGACGTGTCTGGCCAGATCAGCTGCTATTTAGCACGCGTGAGAGGTAAGACGTGTCTGTCCAGGTCAGTTGCTATTTAGCATGCAGAAGAGGCAAGACGTGCCGGCCCAGGTAAGTTGCTATGTAGCACGTGGGAAAGGCAAGACGTGTCTGCTCAGGTCAGTTGCTAATTACCTAGGAAGAAAATGGCCACCAGTCCAGAGAGGTTAGACGAAAGGATTTTTCACCTGGATGAAAATTCTTGTGGAATTTGTTTACTCCATCCTAAGCCATTCTCTCATAGCTCACTTAACAGGATCCGACCTGAGTCAAGTATAGAGACAAGGAGTCAAAGAGTCTTGCTGCTTCAGCAACAATTTGTTTCATTGTAGAAACTTTAAGATCACATTCAATGTGAGTGATACATTTCGCGTTAAAGAGAGGACTGTACCGATATCAGCACAGTTCATCTTGACGATCACCAATTATCACCATAATATCGATTGTGTCTGCAAGGATCCGGCCGGTGGGGAGTGGGGGGACTGATCACCATGGTTTACATTTTAATATGAAGGAACTAGAGGTGAAACGTGCTGTACCTGAAAAAAAAAAAAAAACGCAAGCGACCGCTGAATGAAGCCAACGTGGAAATATATGTATATATTATACTCATGAGCTAATTTTGATATCCCTGTTATATAATATATATGCACTGTTATAATAAATACATTGAGCTCTTTTTGTAGATCAGTTTTAATATTACTAGGATCCACTTGCATTATATAACAACGGATTTATTACCTGTACTATATATATATATTTGAGATGAGGTATTATGAGGTATTTAGACTATTGTCCTCATCTTTGTCGCCATATTTATCACAACGTTTCGGCTGTTGTACGCTCCGGCCTTCTTGAGGTGGTTGGAATGATGGATGTCATTTATCAGTTATCTCCTGTTAATTTCCCTCTAAAAGTTCTCCACTGCCTTAACCGGGTATTGAACTCACACACTTTGGATCCTGTCACTGGATCTGACCAACGCCTTTATCCACTGTGCCATGTGTCCTTGAGGACATCAGGGTTTGAATTACTGGGTATTATAAGCTTAATGTCTTCAGCAACCATTTTACCAATGCTCATATTGCAATTTTGCTGTTATCATTTCATGTTTTTTACCACAGCTCATATTGCAACTTTGTTATCATTGTTTTTCTCTGGCATTCCTTATTACTGGTTTCCATATTGTATTTATTTCTATGCTTGGTCGGCTCAGGAGATTTTTGTGGCCTAGAATATGTGATAAATATGGCGACAAAGATGAGGACAATAGTCCGAATAATATATATATATATATATATATATATATATATACACAATACACAAAACCCTTTCAGAAAAAAATAAAATATAAAATAAAAAAATAAATAAATCTCCATAGACACTTAACCAGACTAGACGATGTCATCTTCCGCTTTAAATTTAGACACCCAACCTTACCCTGACTTGACGTCTTTGAATGTAACTGAGATATTGATACAAAACATTAACACCTTACGCCCCTTTTCTTTAAACAGTTGCTCTAGCCGTTACCATAGAAATTTTAATTTCAATAATGAATATGCTTATAAAACGCGTAAATTAGGAATTAGTTATTCAAAAAAAAATTTCGCTTGAAGATGGAACAGAGCTTGGTACTTTAATTCAATTTAATTCAAATAATTATATTGAAGTTTTCGGCTCTTGTTTTGAAACATGAGAACTCTTTGTGTAGCGTTGGAATCATATCTTTAAATAAATAATTATATTTATGCTCTACTTTTGTATCGAGCACTATTTTAAAAAAAAAAAATAATAACAAAATACTAAAGAACTTTGGATTATTTACCTAACCAGTTCCTTCCTATTTTCTATATATTTTTACACACACACACACACACACACACACACACACACACACCCATATAACCCTATTAACAATGCATGCATGGGAACGTATCATTGTTGAGCCCCCCCCCCCTCCCACCAGGTTTTTTTTTTTCATGGGGTTTCATTACAAACAATTGTTTATCGCCAAAAGATCAATACTTTAGGGGAGCTTAGAGAACGCATCTAGTCAGAAGTGCAACACATAACTCCCCCCCCCTCCAGAAATGCTTCAAAATGTGTTTCGAGACGCAAGGGATAGATTTGAAATTTGCAGGAACACAGGAGGCACGGTGGAGTAATGGATAGCGTCTCAGATTGAGAAATCGGAGAGCCGAGTTCAAATTCCAGTCGGATCCATTCACTTACGTGCTAATACCCTTGGGAAAGGTATGAATAATCTTCTTCTCCCTCCAGCTATGGGTAAATATCAGGACAGACTGGGTTCTATAGCATTGGATGGCAACTGGTCTAGGAGAAGGAAAACTCTGAATTCAAAACCTGCTCTTAGAGGAGGGTGAATGAAGTCTCTCTGAGCCTTGGTTGGCAATCCATGTAGTGATGGTGTCACGATAAAAAACACCCTTGATAGCCCTAGCGAAGCATCAAGAATTCAGCTACTTGACAAGATTATGAACTACACCAATCAAAGTATTGGTGAGTTCAATCTCTGCTGAGGCCGCAAGAAGAAGAACATTCATTTTTACCGCCCAAACTTTTGGGGCACTATGTATGTATGTGCATATATAGGGCCTGTGCGCACTGCCTCCAAACCCCACGAGCAGGGTAGGGAAATAAGCCTGATTGGGAGCCCGGGCAGTGCTTTGTGACCCTCATTATCTTAACAGCATTTGCTTTTTTCTATGTACATTTATATACGTTACAAATTAATCTAAGCACATGTAAGTATTAAAAGATGAACATTTTGTCCAAATCAAGATACACCAGGTTCTATAGCTTTGGATGGCAACTGGTCTACCGCAGAAAGAAAAATTGCCACGTCAGTCATATATCGAAAGATACATGATCGCCTAATCGTGTCTCACGCATGGTGCCTAACTGACTGAGGTGTACAGACGGAGTCCATGTGGAGCATTTTAAAAAAGAGTTTAGACGCTAGATTTATAAATCTGTTTGTTTCGCATCATGATTAATTAATAAAACATGAGGTCTTATAAAAAATTGCCCGATTTCATTGAAATAGTTTTATCTTCTTTTCAGAGAGACATTTCACCCACATTGAAGCAAACCCCCCACATTCCGTATTCCATCGGTGAGGAGAAAGTTCCACTCGAACGGCTACTTCCCGTGAACAACTACACTGTGGAACCAACTCCCAAGAGGATGCTTCCCCGATCACTATAATCTTAACCTGTTCAAGTCTAGGGTTAACCGTTATCTTCCCCACATATCCGCATAAACTGTGCCTCTTATTCTGGAACCCTCGACCTGCTTTGTGGAACCGACTCCCAAGAGGATGCTTTCCCGATCACTCCAATTTTAACCTGTTCAAGTCTGGGGTTAACCGTTATCTTCCCCACATATCCGCATAAACTGTGCCTCTTATTCTGGAACCCTTGACCTGCTTTGTGGAACCGACTCCCAAGAGGATGCTTTCCCAATTAAAAGGATGACTATGGCGTCGCCGATAGAAAGTTCAAATCGCTTGGAGGAACAAGTATTTTTGTCTAGTGCAGAGAGTGAAAATAGGATTAAAAGCATTTTCCTCAAGTAGAGATACTATAGTATAGACAGTTACTTATCAAGGTTACTGCTTAGTTATAGGATGATTCCACATGCAAACAGATTGCAAAGCCCATTTGCATCAATGGGAAGACAAATAAGATCTCCATCAACAATGTCTTACTCGATAAATGAAAAAAATGTGGAATAAGAAAGTTGAAGTAGTAAGTCCTAAAAGAGGTAATTTCATCACGCAAAGGAGACATAACACGGCCATTATATCAAAGAAAGGAAAAAGATTAACGGCCCATTCTGATCAATTAAGATCCAGAATTGAAGAAAAAATTTGGTGGAAGAAGATCTCGACAGAGAAGAAAGGACGAGTTCTTCAGATCAGGATAATATAAGATGAGCTTATGGGTGATAGCGGGAGTGACTCAGATATGGAAGAAGATGAAATGAGACCATTGGTTGTGATGGATTAGCTTTTTCCCTTACAAAACACCACCTTGTCACCCACATTCTAATGGGATTGTGGAAAGAATGGCGCAGAGAGTAAAAATAGGATTAAAAGCATTTTTCCCAAGTAGAGATACTATAGACGGTTCCTTACTAAGGTTACAGCTTAGTTATAGAACGATTCCATATGCAGATAGATTGCCCATTTGCGTTAATGGGTAGACAAATAAGATCTCCATTAACAATGTCGTATTGGACAAACGAAAGAATGTGGCATGAGAAAGAAAAAGTAACAAGTTCAGAGAAATCTAATTTCATCATGCAAAGGGGATATAACATGGCCATTATATGAAAAAAAGGGAAAAGCTTAACAGCCCATTCTGACTAAGTAAGACTCAAAATTGAAAAAGAAGACTCCATGAGAGAAGAAGATCTTGACAGAGAAGAAAGGACGAGTTCTTCAGATCAGGATACTGCAATAGAATTCGAACATATAGACCAGTGCTTTTCAGTCTTTTTAAGCAACGGCACGCCTAGGAGCAAATGACTCAGATACGGACGAAGATCAAATGGGACGGAGATCTCCAATAAAAAGAACATTACATAAACCTCAAGGGGGGTGGAAAGAGGTTGTAGAAGAAGTTAGAGAACAAAGGCATTAAACCTCTTTGGTTCCGGGGGCGAGGTGTAATTGATTGATAAATTTGCATATGTTAAGATATATAATCTGTATAGTAAATTAAGAGACTGGCAAGAATTTGACTACTGATTACATTTCGTAGAGCAAAACAATGCAACAATGACAAAAAAGAACTTGACCTTCATAAATAACAAATTATCGCTGTTTATTTACTAATGGTCATAGACAGAGGATTTGGAAATAGCAATGAAAAGCAAATAAAATTAAGATGAAAGAAATACAAGTCAAAAATTAATAATAGTTGACAATGCTTCATCTAATAAAAATTCAAGATAATGTTACTACATATTTACTGATGGCCGTAGACTAAGTGGTTGAGTTGTTACACTTTGAAAAATGAGTTTAAAAATTCAGAAAATTTAAAAAATACATATATATATATATATATATGACAAAAAAAAACTTGACTTTCATAAATAAAAAAATTCGCGTAAGTCTATAAAAAGTCAGGGATCGATTTCTAATTGCATTGATATTTTGAACAGGATCCCATTTCTAAATCGATAAAAAATCCAATATCTTACTATATCTTGGTGCGGGTAATGTCGAATGGATTTTTATCTCCAAAAATTGTTCTCTTAATTTTTATAACGAGTTTAAGTAGTGCCGAGTATATATATTGATTTTACTAAGCGTTGCCTAGATGTGGCACAAGACTTTCATAAATAGTATGTATGGTGTACCCAGTGAGGATCGAACTCACTATATATATATATATATATATAAAGGGTCTTCCAATAATTGGACCGATGTTAAATGTGAATTATGTTTAATTATCTCATGATTTTTTTCTTTTTCTTTAAGATTTGATAATCCGTTTTAATGAAATACCCTTTATATATATATATATATATATATATATATATATATATATAAATTTTCGCTTGAGGATGAAACAGGGCTTGATACTTTAACTCAATTTAATTTTAATGATTATTTTGAGGTTTTCGGCTCTCGTTTTTGAAACATGAGAACTCTTATGTAGCGAAATATATATATATATATGTGTGTGTGTGTGTGTGTGTGTGTGTGTGTATGTGTGTGTGCGTGTGTACTTAGGCAGTAATCCTTCTTTCATGAACATTTCATTGAATACGACAGACAGACTTTGATTTAGTTTTTTTTATACAATTTCTCATTCGATGTAATACTTTTTTCTTTTCAGATGATAAATTATATAAAAACTGTCCGAATGTTCTTTTTTTCCGAGCGCTTTCGGCTATACATTTAGCCATTTTCAAGGATTATATTTTAACTGTTAAATAAGAAATAGTTTGTTACATGTATGTTTTATAAAATGTTTTCATTTTTCAAAATACAGTAAATATATAATCTACATGCAAAAAAAGGCTAAAAATAATGAAGCCTTATTAATAAAAACAACACTTAATAATATTAACTTTGAACATGGACACAATATCTTTATTTAAATTAACAGTTAAAATATTTCATCCTTGAAAAAAAGTTAAATGCATAATGAACCGAAATGCGATATTTGTTTCCTGCGTTTCATATGCACGAATTTATCGTTGAATAGCAATCTTCCATGCAAACAAAACAAACTATCATTGTTGCAATGTCCGCATAACCAATCTAAAACAAAAATTGCCATCTTTGTTATTTAATTTATTATTTAATTGTATAAAAAAAAATAAATAAAAGCACGTTGTCTGTCGAATTCAATGAAATTTGCGTATATATATATATATATATATATATATAGATAGATAGATAGATAGATAGATAGATAGATAGATATAGCGTATTGGGGCAGGAGATCTTTATTCAAACATATATTGTTACATATAACAGACAACGAATGTCTATTATGTTTGATCATGAGCCATTCTAAGCTTCTTTTCAGGAGATAATAAAGGCAAAAATTGTCCAAAATTTGAATTTTTTTTTATTATGCTGTTCCTCGATCTAAGCTTGATCATGCTTGGTCATTCTTCTCTTGAATTTTGTTTTTGAATCTTTAATTTCATCTCGGAATAAATTTCACCTCGGAACTATTTTCATCTTGGAACTAATTTCAAATCGGAACTAATTTCACTTCGAAACTAATTTCATCTCGGAACTAATTTCACCTCGGAACTAATTTCAACTCGATTTGAAATCAAAGTATCAATTTCCGTGAATTCCTAAGCAAAATGCAATGAGTTGGTGTTATTTTTTAAATTTAGCATTAAAAATCCTTAGTAGATAAGTGTGGAAACTTGACTAATGCATGGAATAATAATGCAACACAAAATGTACTTAGAACAAAATGTATTGAAACAAGAAAGTGTATACAATATTTACATATAGTCTTTTGTATATTCCTGGTAAGACCGTTCCTGGAGAATGTGTTGACTGAGTCGCAGTCGGGCAGAGTCTCTAGTTGAATCTCTTGATTCCTCCCTCTCTTCCCGGGACCAACCATATTTATATGGTCGGTACTCCACTATGCAAATTAGGTGGATCCTACCACAACAATAACACAATTCAGAATTCATCTTTCCTGCAATTTTCATTAATTACTTCCGAGTTGAAATTAGTTCCGAGTTGAAATTAATTCCGAGTTTAAATTAATTCTGCACCCCATATGTATGCATGACGTGACAGTATTTTGCGGCACACTTAAAGCATGGTCATGAGAATCACTGCTATAGACGGTTACTTACAAAACACAAACACACAGAGAAACTAACCAAATTAAAGGTTTTACATGAGAGAAGGTAATGGAGAAACGTCTGTTCAGAAATACAAAATTTACAATCACATCAATTTTGATAGGAGGAGTTTAAGATCTGTGAAACTCTGTCAATATCTTTATGGTTCTTGTCTCACATATACGAGGCATTGGACGCTTAAATGACAGCGGACGGCAGCTCTTCGATAGAGATGAACAACAAATTAAATGTCTGACATGTTCAGACGAACTAGAAGCCAACAACGCAAGAAAAGTCAACCTCCATTCTCTCGTCTTCGTCTCCACCCAACAACGGAAGTAAACAGCAGAAAGGAATTGGTCGGCAGTAATGAAAATCCGCCATTTAAATTCAAAGTAGGATACAAAAAATTCGAGCAAATAGTAAAATTGTTAGCAAATATTTGTCCAATTTTGGCAAGATAATTAACATTTGAGAATTAAGAAAGAAAACATTATATTTAAAATGGGGAATTCGCTTAATCTTTGCTTGAATTTTCTTTTTGAATCTTATTGATTTTTCACTAGTATTTCTCTCATCCTCATTTCAATTGCTTTATTTTCACTAGTAGTATTAGTAGTAATATTATCTTGAATTTTATTATTATTATTATTAGATGAAGCCTTGTCAATTCTTATTCATTTTTCACTAGTATTTCTTTCATCTTCATTTCAATTGCTTTATTTCCACTAGTAGTATTAGTAGTAATATTATCTTGAATTTTATTATTATTATTATTAGATGAAGCCTTGTCAATTCTTATTCATTTTTCACTAGTATTTCTTTCATCTTCATTTCAATTGCTTTATTTCCACTAGTAGTATTAGTAGTAATATTATCTTGAATTTTATTATTATTATTATTAGATGAAGCCGTGTCAATTCTTATTCATTTTTCACTAGTATTTCTTTCATCTTCATTTCAATTGCTTTATTTTCACTAGTAGTATTAGTAGTAATATTATCTTGAATTTTATTATTATTATTATTAGATGAAGCCTTGTCAATTCTTATTCATTTTCACTAGTATTTCTTTCATCTTCATTTCAATTGCTTTATTTCCACTAGTAGTATTAGTAGTAATATTATCTTGAATTTTATTATTATTATTATTAGATGAAGCCTTGTCAATTCTTATTCATTTTTCACTAGTATTTCTTTCATCTTCATTTCAATTGCTTTATTTCCACTAGTAGTATTAGTAGTAATATTATCTTGAATTTTATTATTATTATTATTAGATGAAGCCTTGTCAATTCTTATTCATTTTTCACTAGTATTTCTTTCATCTTCATTTCAATTGCTTTATTTCCACTAGTAGTATTAGTAGTAATATTATCTTGAATTTTATTATTATTATTATTAGATGAAGCCGTGTCAATTCTTATTCATTTTTCACTAGTATTTCTTTTCATCTTCATTTCAATTGCTTTATTTCCACTAGTAGTATTAGTAGTAATATTATCTTGAATTTTATTATTATTATTATTAGATGAAGCCGTGTCAATTCTTATTCATTTTTCACTAGTATTTCTTTCATCTTCATTTCAATTGCTTTATTTCCACTAGTAGTATTAGTAGTAATATTATCTTGAATTTTATTATTATTATTATTAGATGAAGCCTTGTCAATTCTTATTCATTTTTCACTAGTATTTCTTTCATCTTCATTTCAATTGCTTTATTTCCACTAGTAGTATTAGTAGTAATATTATCTTGAATTTTATTATTATTATTATTAGATGAAGCCTTGTCAATTCTTATTCATTTTCACTAGTATTTCTTTCATCTTCATTTCAATTGCTTTATTTCCACTAGTAGTATTAGTAGTAATATTATCTTGAATTTTATTATTATTATTATTAGATGAAGCCTTGTCAATTCTTATTCATTTTTCACTAGTATTTCTTTTCATCTTCATTTCAATTGCTTTATTTCCACTAGTAGTATTAGTAGTAATATTATCTTGAATTTTATTATTATTATCAAATGAAGCCGTGTCAATTCTTATTCATTTTTCACTAGTAATTCTTTCATCTTCATTTCAATTGCTTTATTTCCACTAGTAGTATTAGTAGTAATATTATCTTGAATTTTATTATTATTATTATTAGATGAAGCCTTGTCAATTCTTATTCATTTTTCACTAGTATTTCTTTCATCTTCATTTCAATTGCTTTATTTCCACAAGTAGTATTAGTAGTAATATTATCTTGAATTTTATTATTATTATTAGATGAAGTCTTGTCAATTCTTATTCATTTTTCACTAGTATTTCTTTCATCTTCATTTCAATTGCTTTATTTCCACAAGTAGTATTAGTAGTAATATTATCTTGAATTTTATTATTATTATTAGATAAAGCCTTGTCAATTCTTATTCATTTTTCACTAGTATTTCTTTCATCTTCATTTCAATTGCTTTATTTCCACTAGTAGTATTAGTAGTAATATTATCTTGAATTTTATTATTATTATTATTAGATGAAGCCTTGTCAATTCTTATTCATTTTTCACTAGTATTTCTTTCATCTTCATTTCAACTGCTTTATTTCCACTAGTAGTATTAGTAGTAATATTATCTTGAATTTTATTATTATTATTAAAAGAAGCCTTGTCAATTCTTATTCATTTTTCACTAGTATTTCTTTCATCTTCATTTCAATTGCTTTATTTCCACTAGTAGTATTAGTAGTAATATTATCTTGAATTTTATTATTATTATCAAATGAAACCTTGTCAATTCTTATTCATTTTTCACTAGTATTTCTTTCATCTTCATTCCATTTCATTGCATCGCTTTTATAGTGGTACATTAATATGTCTACATATTCTCTATCAAATGAAAGGCATTAACAAGGACGGGGATTTTGTTAAAATATATTTCTTCTACAAAATAATTACCTTTTTATTAGCTTGAGGCTATGGACTTACTGATGTATTTTAACGACGTAAAACTTTGGAATCAGTTTAACAAATCTAAGAGGGAATCTGTAACTTTTTTTCCCTCTCACTTTTTCCTTTAACGTTGCAAAAGAGAAGGGATTGAAATAAAAAAAATAAAAAAATCAGAAGGAATTCTCAAGTCTTTAATAAAAAAAAATCGTTTTTGCTGTATCTGCTTTTTTTATTGCCGCTTTCTAATTACAACCTAATTGACCATTTCCTATCAATCACCATCACACTTTGCCAACGGTGATCGATCGTCTCAAGTTATTTTGCTCACGATTTCGCAACTGGAAACTTTTTTTTATTTTTTTTAAGGTAGAATCAGTCATTGGCTATTATTATCAATGCAATTATTCACAGACATTTTTTTCCTGTACTGGCCTAACCTTTATTCAATAAAATCGCCCGGTAGTTATTTCTTGGTATTTTTAAAACCGCAGCTGAATTACATACAGCGAAACCTTAAAGTTATGGCGGCTGGAATACGATAGGACGAAATAGTCAGAAATATATTTTGGAAGATGAAATAAGTTGTGTATGCTAAAAAAAAAACATAACAAGATAAAACTTTTTTTTTTTAAAAAATTAAGTTTGCTTGCATATTTTTCTATATCTCCGTGGGATAATCAAAAAGTTCTTTGGACAAAAAAATCAAAAAAATAACATTACAATAAAAATTCGATTCAACGTCTCTCGATTTAAGAAATATCGGAGTTAATAAAACACTCGTAGAGAACATGGGCTATAACAAAAGCATACATTTTAATTTTTTCTGAAATAAGTTAGATAAATGTTAGAACAACTCCTTTCTCCAAGTCCGTGTTAAGTTACTAGGTACACGTCAACCTCATTAGCTCCAAAGTTAAATAAATATGAAAAATCTTGCTGTTTTCCGTCATTATTAAAGGCAATTTTTCACTTTGAATAGCAAACCCGACATTGCAACAGTATGTAGTGATTTTCCAAGCGTAGATTAGATGTGGCACAAGGCCGAAAGTAGGGGGCACCCAGTGAGGATCGAACTCACTACTCAGTCGTAATTGTTCTAGCGAGATAAACTTGTTAACCATTACACCGCCTCGAGGTGCTCCATTGCAACAGTATGTATGTTTGTGTGAATGAGTGTCTGTGTATATGTACATGTGGGTGTTAGTGTTTGTATGAGTGTGTGTGTGTGATTGTATGTATGTGAGTGAGTATGTGTGAATGCATGTATCTCTATGACCCTGTGTGAATGTGTGTGTGTGTGTGCATGTGTGACTGTGAATGTATGTGTGCGTGTATGAGTGTGTGTGTGCGAGTGCGTATATGACTCTGTACGTGTGTATGAGTGTGTGAATATGTGTTTATGCGTGTGTGTGTGTGAGTACGAATAGGATCGTACGAAAGAAAGACAAAACTGTGTGTGAGTGTTTCTGTGAGTGTGTGTGACTTTCTATGTGTGATAGTGTGGGTATGAATATGTATGTGTGAATGTGTGCGTGTGTGTATGTGTGTGTTATATGTATAAGCATGCATGTATTATTTTTAAAATCGGCATTACCCTATGGAAGGCAATAAAGCCACTAAGACACAGTTACAGGGTGTGGGAGAATTAGGAACAGAAACATTAACAATGAGCGGGAAGAGAAAAGTGTTATCAGGAGGACAGTAAATAGGAATTGATATTGCATTTAAATTTGTGCAGATTAAAGTTGGCTGGAAAGCATGGAGCCGGAAGGGAGTTCCACAGGCGAGAAGTGCAAGAGAAGAAACTGTTAGCATAGAACTTACGGTTACATCTCGCCAGCTCAACTGTAAATTGATAGGATTTCAACGCCAGTCTAGTACTGACCTTAAATTCAAAAACTCTAAGCACCATTCTGTTGATGGTTCTTGTATGGACTTTGACGATGGAAGCTAGAGTTTGAATGTTGGTAACATTACTGAAGGTCTGAATCAGTATTGCACATTGGAGAAGACACTGATGCTGACAAAAAAAACAATTCAACCTGTTTTATTTTTAGCTGAATAACTCAAAATGTCTTTCTGTGATTCTTCCGAGAAATCCTGTTACCATAGCTAAGTGTCTTATCTAAAAAGACTAGAAAAAAGAAATTCAGTATAGTGTTTTGTTTTTTAGATATTAAGCATTTTGTAAGGCGAACAATTATGTTGTTACACGATATAGACAATTTTGCTTTTACATCCAATATATAAAGATTGTTCCAATAACTTGGACGAATTTTAAATGTGAATTAAGTTTAAGCGTCTAATGATTTTTTTTCTTTTTCTTTCAGATTTAACAATTTCAGTCTTTAGCAATTTCAACCATGGAAAGATTAACAATCAAACAACGCGTTAAAATTACATGAGTGCAATTGGAAAAATTGTTGGTAAATTCAAAGAAACTGGGTCGGTGGCAGATGTGAAAACACCATTGCCTGCTCATTTACGCCGTTCAGCTTAAAAACATTGCAGCAGTACACGAGAATGTGGCCGAAAATCCACACCCCTCTATTCGTCATCGTGGGCAGGAATTGAACTCTCTCCACCGTTACATCGTTTCCAATTGCACTCTCGGTTGGTCGATTAGGTTGATCCAAAAAATAGCGAAGTGCGCAAAATGCATTTCTGCTTGAACGTTCATTTTTGTAATGGGCTTCCATAAATTTAACACGTTGTTTGATTGTTAATCTTTCCATGGTTGAAATTGGCAAAGAATTAAGTTGTTAAATCTGAAAAAAAAATTAAAAAAATCAAACAAAAAAAAAATCATGAGATTCTTAAACTTAATGTACATTTAAAATCGGGCAAAGTTATTGGACACCCTTATATATATATATATATATATATATATATATATATATATATATATATATATATATAGACAGCACGCTATTTCCCGGAAACTGTAACTAAGGTCTGCTCAGCATAGTTGTAATATAAACCACAGATGGGATATGTGGGTGTTGAATAAATACCAATGTGCCTGAGCAAGCGTCTGCAATAGGAATTGGTTAGCTGCCCTAGTAGACAGATATCCTCGAATACGGGTGGCCAATTATACATATATATGTACAGTAATATAGTTGTAAAGTGTGCTATATTTACGGGATAAAGTGTTCAATATCAGAGATAGAGCGTATGTAAATGTAAATATAAAGTGAACATTGAAGTCAACACTCGGTGTCGACAGTCTGTTTTATGCTAGAAATATATATATATATATATATATATATATATATATATATATCGTCTGAGGAGACGCATTGGTATGTGTTGAAACTCGACTGCAGGTGTGTAGCGATTTTTACAAGTTGTTTTAATATCCTAAAATAAATAATATTGCTCTACTCTGTATTGGGTCCACTTTTAAATGAAATGTGCGAACCTTGGAATTGTACTGTATTCGTTCTCATCTTACCTGTATATATATATAGAGATAGATAGATAGATAGATAGATAGATAGATAGATAGATAGATAGATAGATTCATGAATCATTCATACAAAAAACAAATATAGAGGTTAATGATTTAAATGGCGAGAATACATCTTCGCAAACAATATAAATAAGATACATCAACCCCGAACCTGTATATGAATGATATGATCCCTGTTTATAAATTCCAGTTGCATAAGGTCTTTTTAATTTTTTACAAGCTTTCGTCTGTTCCTACAGCCATCATCAGGTATGGAAGTAGATTTTGTTCTTGTTTATTATATTGTTTGCGACGATGTATTCTCGCCTTTTAAATCATTAACCTCTATATTTGTTTTTTGTATGAATGATTCATGAATTTATAAATTATATTTGCACATTTTAATTGAAATTAAATATATATATATATGTGGGGGGGATGTGTGTGTGTGTGTGTGTGTGTGTGTGTGTGTGTGTGTGTGAATGTGTGTGTGTTAATGGGACACAGTGGAAAATTTATTAAGAACGCGTTTCGGTAGAGCGTCTGTCGTCTTTGGCTTCCTCAGGATAGTATGAAAGAAAGACAAAACTGTGTGTAAGAGAAGATGTCTTGGGATTAGTAAGGAAAAGTAGCAACCATATATCAAATTAAATTAGACACGTTATCACCCCCAATGTCCGGAACTGGAGAGAGAATCTGTCCCCCTGTTGTTTGTTTTTATCTATACCTGGGGCGTTTTGCGTTGATGGATTTTAAATCAGTCCACCGAAATTAGAGAGTGACCTTTATATATATATATATATAAATATATATATATATATATATATATATATATATATACGCAGCCAGGTATGTACATATATTAGAGATTTTTGTATATTTGTATATAATATACACATATACTTGACTACTTAGTGCATTATCTACACCACATACACACACTGTTGAGACTTTAATGTATACGTGTACACATATATACATACATAGAAACATTTCTTGCATCGTAGGTGATAAAATAACTAATTTAACTTGATTTACGATTACTACTTATCCTCAAGGTGGAGTAATGTATAGCGGCTCGGATTGAGGAATCACTATTACATTTACTTACATGCTAATAACTTTGCGAAAGGTATTAATCTTCTTCTTCTCCCCCCAGATATGGGTAAATAGCAGGACATACCGGGTTCTAGAGCCTTGGATGTTAATTGGTCTACCGCAGAAAGAAATAGCAAAAATCTGTCCAGTCGGTCATGTAATCTGATACATGATCGCCCTGTTCATTTGACTGACTTTTATCTCATTTTCTCTCACACACAATTTTGTCTACATTCCAATCTAACTTGAGGAAAAGGTTGTTCGGTTTGAACATTTCTGTCTCTTAGAACTGATTAAAGATATATTACTGGAATTCTCCGAGGTTTTATTGACCATCCAAGTAAATCGTTATGAAATCGATTATAAACGAAAATATTCATCATTAATTACTCATATCTAAGGAAAATAGAAGCTCATGAACGATTTAAATATAGTTCAAATATATATATATATATATATATATATATATATAAACAGACCACTTTAAGGTTCCATGTATAAATTATTTCACCACAGCCCTTTTAAAAAAGGATTGTATCATTTTTACTTCCAAACAAAAATGAAAAAGAAAATTTACACATTTTGACGGGCCGTATAAACATATGTAAATTAACGAAGTGAGGAAGTGAGGCAGAGAGAAGACATGAGTGAGTTAGCAGATATTGACACATTTAAACGGTTAACTTAACGGAAGTTATATATTGATATCGAAGGGGTAGAGAAGAAAAAACCATAGAGAGAAAAAAAGAGGGAAGGAAGTTAAGAGAGAAAATGTCACTAATTTTCTTTTTAATGGAAGGATTATTCTACCATTTCCATTTCTCCTGTCTCAGTATATATATATATATATATATATATATATATATATATATATATATATATATATATATATATATATCTGTGCTCTTGCAAGAAAAGACAATGTAGTCTTTGTTCCCATTGCATTGCCCTGATTTTCATTATCTTCCCTTCTTGCTGTAAATGAGAATGTTGTTCATTACGCTTAACCATGCCCTCAACAGAATCGTAAGGGCCTCGCTGATTAGTTGTCAATTTTACATCAAGACCACGATAAAGATATTCAAAAATGGCGAATAGGTTCCGAATAGACGCACGAAAAAAACGGCAACGCGTCATGTCAGAAAATTGCAAATAAGACGTAAAGATTACCAAAGCATGGCGGAAAAAATATTTTAATGTAATTAAAGCCAGTATTATTAAAACGCTGGGAATATTGCTTTAAGTCGGAAGCAGAATTCTATAAGTGTTGAAATGAGAGTCAAAATAAAACAAATGGAGATTTGGTGGTTTTACAAATACAGCCAAAATGTGTTAATGCAATAAATGAACATAAAATTGTTCTTGAAGTTTTCACGAATCTCTATCTATAAAAGGCAGGATGTGTGTGTGTGTGTAACCCCCAGCACATGCTCCATAGACCGACTTTTGCATTTCCCAACTCCCATCGATAGTGGAAATAATCGATTTTTCATGTTTTCATGTAGTTTGCAGTCAACTGGTCAGAGTGAGAGCCTATAGCTGGCTGCCACAAATAGGAGGAAGATTCTATTGGCCAGTGTGAGAGCCAACAGCTGACTGACATGAATGTTAACTAGAATGCTAGCATGCAAAAAAAAAATCGTCATATGCATCTGAATGGGAAAAAATTTAAATTTTACTCCAATTGGCTCATTCCTTGCTTAAATTCAACGTTGATTCTGATTCCGCAGAACTGGGTTGGGTGTGAAAAAAGTATTTGTTGTTAAATTGTTTTTTTTCATTCGGTTTTTCCAGTTACGAGTCCTTTTTTAAAGCTGATCGTTTTGTGTTCATTTTGTTTATTCTTTTTTCGTAACAGATTTAATGTTTAGTATAGAGCTTAGAAAAATTCGCAGTGAGATAGGCAAGAAGTAAGGCATGTAACAACATCAGCACGGCAAAGGGCACTTTAAAAGGCAAGGAAGGGCACAAATATTTTAAGTCAAGTGATAAAGGATTGCTGTATGAGTCGTAATGATTTTTGAATCAAGCAAGGGCAACGCCAGAATTGAAAGCCCTTGGGAGGAAAATGCAGAAACGACGAATCTTATAAGACAGAAGCCAACGGGATTTTGCTTCACGCTCAGATATTTTTATTTTAATCATTTCACTCACAAGCAAGTGTTAAGACAAAATAGATTACTGAGTCTTAGAGAACATGATAAAAATATATTAAGAAGGCAGAAGAAAACGATTGGCATTACATTTAAATCTTTGGAGATCAAAATCGACTGGAAAGTAAGAAGCCGAAAGAGAATTCTACAAGGGAGAAGTGCCATAGAAGGAACTATTAGCATAGAACTTTCGGCTTGATCTAGCCATTTCAAATGTAAAATGATGAGGCCTTGCCATCAATCTAGTGCTGTGCTTAAATTCATAAAATCTAATTACCCTAGAGGGAAGTTCATTAGAATATACTGCAGATAATGTAATTGGAAGTTGTATGCGGCGAGATTTTCCCATAATTCCATTTGCTAGAAAAAGGAACAAACTATAACAATTGAAATATCTGGGAAATGTTTTAACAAAATTTGGAAAATGTGACACTGAAATCCGATGATGCATTGGGACAGTGAAAGATGCCTTCCAAAAGCTAAGCAATGTATTAAGAAACAGGAAAATTTCGCTAGAAGCAAAGAAACGTGAGTTGTACTGTTATATAGTATCTGTATTCCTATATGGCAGTGAATGCTGGACAATCTCCTCACAGATGAAGAAGAGATTTGAAGCAAGAGAAACAAAGAAAAGAGTACTGAACTGTTATGTAATATCAGTCCTCCTATATGGCAGTGAATGCTGGACAATCTCCTCACAGATGAAGAAGAGACTTGAAGCAAGAGAAACAAATAAAAGAGTACTGAATTGTTATGTAATATCAGTCCTCCTATATGGCAGTGAATGATGGACAATCTCCTCACAGATGAAGAAGAGACTTGAAGCAAGAGAAACAAAGAAAAGAGTACTGAACTGTTATGTAATATCAGTCCTCCTATATGGCAGTGAATGCTGGACAATCTCCTCACATATGAAGAAGAGACTTGAAGCAAGAGAAACAAAGAAAAGAGTACTGAACTGTTATGTAATATCAGTACTCCTAAAAGGCAGTGAATACTGGAAAATCTCCTCACAGATGAAGAGGAGACTTGAAGCAATAGAGATATGGTTCTACAGAAGGATACTGAGAAAATGAAAACAAAAAGGACAGACACTTAGGAAGAGACCCTTTGAGTTCTTCAGCTACAAAGAGAAAAAGCTTAAAATTGTTTTGTGTCAGCTCCACTATCTTCCCAACAGAGCAATTGTGATTCAGGCAGTCAGTAATGGTACCAATATTAATACTCCGGCTCTTGTCTTCAAAGTCTCTTTCAAAAAACCTCAACAGTAGGGCGATTTTGTTTAAAAGAGCGGATTCATTACAGAGGAAAACTAGATCAACAGGTCACAACAGGAAGAGGGATCATCATTTGACCTATAGCTAAAGAGATCAATTAGAAAAGATTCAACTCAACTGAAAACTTTTGGCACGTGAGAGAGGAGTTTCAGCTATGACAATTCCAAAAAAGACTTGAAAATGAAATCGTACGTGAAACGTATGAAGCAACATGTTACTCCAGGACAGAAAGTTAGAAGTTTAGAGAGGGCGAAGATCGTCTTGAACAAGTTGGAAAATGATCCTGAAATAATACACACACACACACACACACACACACACATATATATATATATATATATATATATATATATATATATATATATATATATATATATATATATATGAGCTTCATTTCAATCCTTCATGAGCTTCTGATTCTTAGCTATGATTAATTAATAATGAACATGTCATTTTCGGTTACTATTGATTTCACCATGATACTTTGAAGCTGAGGTTAATTATACATTCTTATTGCTCATAGTAGAGTCCAATAGTGTAATAAAAACCTCGGAGAATTCCAGTAAGATATCTTTAATCATTTCTATGATATAACGTTTCAGAGCTTAATCTAAAAATTGGGCAATTTTGTTGTTACACGTTTTAGAAAATTTTGTTGTTACACCCCTATATATATATATATATATATATATATATATATATATATATATATATATATTATAAATTAATTGATTTAAAATATGGTTTTTTCCGCTACACAGTTCTAACCATGTTTCAAAAATGGAAGCTAAAAGCCACGAATTTAATTTTGCAAGTAAATTAAAGACATTAGTTCCATTTCATCCTCAAGCGAACACCGGATTATATATCTTACTATTCTTTTTTTTTATATATATATATATATATATATATATATATATATATATATATATAGGTGCTAATAGCCTTGGGAAAGGTATGAATCCGCTTCTTCTCCCTCCAGCTATGGGTTCTATAGTCTTGGATGGCACTGTTCTAGGAGAAGGACAACTCTGAATTCAAAACCTGCGGAGGGTCGTTTGGGGACCTTGTGGCACGTAGTGCACCAGGTCTCTGTATTCGGCCCTTCAAAAAGTCTGGATGATTTTGCACAAAGCCTTCACCACTATAATCACATCATATGTGCCGGTGTCTGGGGTGTCAGTTCCTAGGGACTGAGCTGCTTGACCCTCATACGTCAAATACGACGGGAGAGTCGAATATATATATATACTTATGTCAAATCTTTCCAGGATGTAACTAAAGTCATCTGTTGTAGTAAGTGCATTAATCGAACTGAAAGTTCAAATGTCAGAAACCAATAAAATTCAGGGCGTGGGCGATCATGGCTCTCTACATCTTCCTATAATTGTAGCTCTTAGTAATATTTGTCTTTTTACTATCCATCTTACTACCGAAGTGCCAATTCAGGACGTGGGCGATCATGGCTCTCTACAACTTCCTATCCTTTGTAGCCCTTTAGTAATGTTTCCCTATTTACTAACCCTCTTAATATCAAAATAGCAATTCAGGACGTGGGTGATAATGGCTCTCTACAACTTCCTATCCTTTGTAGCCCTTAACAATGTTTGTCTTTTTACTATCCTTCTACTACCAAAGTGCCAATTCAGGACGTGGGCGATCATGGCACAAATGTATGGCGTACTCAGTGAGGATCGAACTCACTACTCAGTCGTAATTAAATCTGGATGTGATATGGTGATTATCTACGTGTAGCTGAGATGTGACATAACACTAAAAGTTTGGGTACCCAGTGAGGATCGAACTCGCTACTCTGTTGTAATTTATCCAGCGAGACAATCTTGCTCACAGTTGTACCACGTCGTGGTGTCCCCCAGCCGATCAACGAATATAAGTCAATTTACTTCTAAGTAAATACCTGCGCTTATTCATAGAGAACACAAAATGTTTTTATGAGAGGTATCTTAAATAGTTTCTTTCGATTATTGTTTCTTGGCAGACAGCCAACTTATTTCGTTTTATACAAGGAACAAATAGAATTATTGTCCGACATTAAAGAAATGTAGCCCCCTGTTTATTGTTGCTGTTTGTTTGTTTTTTTATATTTATTTTGCATCGATAAAGAAGACAAAAACACAAATCAACACAACCAAAATGGCTAATTCGACTGATTCTTTACTATAAAATAATTACACAAGCAACTAAGAAAACGGGTTAGCAAATCACTATTTTAGGGCTAATTTTATTTTTGCTTTCGAAAGGAGAACGAAAGAAAGTACGAAAAACAAATTTAAAAAAAAAAAAGATAGATATTTGTTTTTTAAATCTATTTTTCTGTCTTTTCCCTACAGAACGTCATGACATTATATCGTCACTAGACAGATATACGGGCCCTTGATCGCCTATAAGACACCGATACGAATCTCTCTAACTTGAGAAGAAGGCCACCCCTTGAGAATAGATGACCCTAGATCTTACATATTTACATCGATAGCCGTTGGGAATGAGAAGTCAGAGAGCTGAGTTCGAAATCAAATTAGGTTTGTTGCATTCATTCATGCGCAGGTGCCCTTGGGAAATGTATGAATCTATATCCCCCCAGCTATGAGTTAAATAGTAGGAATTGTAAGTGTAAAAAACAATTTTTTTTTTTTTTTTAATTGCTAATGTAATATATACACACCCAAAAAAAAAAAAGAAAATTATTTTACAATCCAAAATATTTTCTGGCTTTAAATAACCCACATATCATTGAAAAGCCGTAGAAAAACAAACCTATCAAATACTTATCCGCATAATGTGCTCCTCTTACTTCTAATTTTTATATCCTTAAAACAACTTTATTCTACATTGAGTGGCTCTAGAGCCTTATAATTGATGAACTTTAGTAAAAGAAATAAAAATAACTTGAAGTCTAAAGTCAGTCTGTCATATCATTTACATCTTCATTTTTTACTTCCTCTTCTTATATTCATATCACACAACTCATTCATTAACACTCTACCTTGAGCGTCTCTTGGGCCTGGGTGAACTTTCGTAAAAAAGATAATAAAAATAAAGACTCTTGACGTCTAGAGTCAATCTGCCATATCCACGTAATGTTCACTTTTTACTTCCTCCTCTTATGTTCATATCACATACCGCATTCATTAACACTCTACCTTGGGTGTCTCTTGGGCCTGGGTGAACCGTCGTAAAAAAGATAATGAAAATAAAGACTTTATATCTAGAGTCACTCTGCCATATCCATGTAATGTTCACTTTTTACTTCCTCCTCTTATGTTCATATCACATACCGCATTCATTAACACTCTACCTTGGGTGTCTCTTGGGCCTGGGTGAACCTTCGTAAAAAAGATAATGAAAATAAAGACTTTATATCTAGAGTCACTCTGCCATATCCACGTAATGTTCACTTTTTACTTCCTCCTCTTATGTTCATATCACATACCGCATTCATTAACACTCTACCTTGGGTGTCTCTTGGGCTTGGGTGAACCTTCGTAAAAAAGATAATGAAAATAAAGACTTTATATCTAGAGTCACTCTGCCATATCCACGTAATGTTCACTTTTTACTTCCTCCTCTTATGTTCATATCACATACCGCATTCATTAACACTCTACCTTGGGTGTCTCTTGGGCCTGGGTGAACCTTCCTAAAAAAAGATAATAAAAATAAAGACTCTTGAAGCCTAGAGTCAATCTGCCATATCCACGTAATGGTCACTTTTTACTTCCTCCTCTTATGTTCATATTACATACCGCATTCATTAACACTCTACCTTAAGTGGCTCTTCGGCTTCGTAATCGATGAACTTTAGTAAAAATTAAAAAATGAAAGTCTAGAGTCCCTCTCATCTCGTCGTAATTTTCATTTTTATTTCTTCTTATGTTCATGTCACACAACTCATTCAGTAAACTTAAGTGGCTCTTGGGCCTTGTATTGGGTGAACAAATATATTAAAATCACGTGGGAAGCGCCTTATAACCCTAGCAGGATTTGATCCAAGCATTTTGAATGAAATGGGGCAGATTAAACCATTTGAGTGGTTGTCAATTTCCTTGCCTAATGAGCAGACAAGCCTTCGTTGGCAAAAACTATTCGAAAATGTTCCGCAAGAAAGTCAGGCATCCTCCAGCAGCCTGGCCACTGGAGGAGGAGGATTTATTTATTTTATCTTCTGTGAAAAGCTTTGATATCTTAGGAAAGCTTAGTGGAGTGCTTTCCCATTACACTCTGATCGAGAGATTGAAGGTTTTGAGGAGCTTGGAATCACCTCTTAATTGCTGTTGTTCCCAGGTCCACCTTTCCGGCAGCAAGACCTCTGATCGGGAGATTGGTTACTTTGAGGACCGTGGAATCACCTCCTTATTGCTGTTGTTCCCAAGTCCATTCTTCTGGTAGCAAGGCCTCTGATCTGGTTATTGGAGGTTTTGAGGACCGTGGAATCACCTCATTATTACTGTTGTTCCCAGGTCCATCTTTCTGGCAGCAAAACCTCTGATCGAGAGATTGGAGGTTTTGAGGAGCTTGGAATCACCTCTTAATTGCTCTTGTTCCCAGGTCCACCTTTCCGGCAGCAAGACCTCTGATCGGGAGATTGGTTACTTTGAGGACCGTGGAATCACCTCCTTATTGCTGTTGTTCCCAAGTCCATTCTTCCGGTAGCAAGGCCTCTGATCTGGTTATTGGAGGTTTTGAGGACCGTGGAATCACCTCATTATTACTGTTGTTCCCAGGTCCATCTTTCTGGCAGCAAAACCTCTGAGCCTTTTAGCGAACCACCCTCATTTCTTTCGATTTCACTATAACACTCTACCTGTTTGTGAAACCGACTCCCAAGATCATACTTCATCGATCATTATATTCTTACCTTATTCAAGTCTAGGGTTAACCATTAACTTCCCCACATATCCCCTATAAACTGCCCCTTTTACTCTGCAACTCGCTACCTCAAGTGGCTCTTGAGCCTTTTGCAGGATGAATATCATTGTAAAAATATTTAATTCTTAGAAATGGGCGTCTTAGCGATTTCTTATGCACAAATGAGACATTGTATGTATTGCCTTCATTTTAGTCAATTTAAATCGTAACTGACTATTCGATCTTTTTAGGTTTTTATGGCTCTCCACAGCTTCATTTTCTTTAATATCTCTGAACTCCTATAGTATCTAGAGAAAGTTAGTGAAGAGAAAGCGAAAAGGAGACCGACCTCTAACACTCTGCATTATTCACTACTTAATTTCAGCCATGATCATTTTTCTGTTGCCATAGCAGGATATGACAACACAACTGCAAAGTTATAACACGCTATCAATCATTTATTTCAGTGATTAAATGGAGCACGTAGGCGATCATGACACTGCACATCTTCCTGTCCCTTGTAGCTCTTAATAAGCATTGTCTTTTTCTTATTTCTGCCATCCATTTGCCCAAAACGTTCAAGTATAACAGACACTGCTTTCATCTGTTGTTCTTTCCTTCAATCTGTCCCGTCAGTATCAAATTCTCGAAGTCCTCCTTCCCCATTACGTGCCATAGACATTTCAACTAGATTTTCCCGATGTTATTCTTTTCATTTTCTCCTCGTTGTTGCTCACATGTTCGGACCATAGTATCGGCATCTTTCTGTAGAACCACATTTCTATTGCTTCAAGTCTCTTCTTCAACTGTGAGGAGACTGTCCAGCATTCACTGCCATATAGGAGGACTGATATTACGTAACAGTTCAGTACTGTTTTCTTTGTTTCTCTTGCTTCAAGTCTCTTCTTCGTCTGTGAGGAGATTGTCCAGCATTTACTACCATATAGGAGGACTGATATTACATAACAGTTCAGTACTCTTTTCTTTGTTTCTCTTGCTTCAAGTCTCTTCTTCATCTGTGAGGAGATTGTCCAGTATTCACTGCCATATAGGAGGACTGATATTACATAACAGTTCAGTACTCTTTTCTTTGTTTCTATTGCTTCAAGTATCTTCTTCATCTGTGAGGAGATTGCCCAGCATTCACTGCCATATAGGAGGACTGATATTACATAACAGTTCAGTACTCTTTTCTTTTTTTCTCTTGCTTCAAGTCTCTTCTTCATCTGTGAGGAGATTGTCCAGTATTCACTGCCATATAGGAGGACTGATATTACATAACAGTTCAGTACTCTTTTCTTTGTTTCTATTGCTTCAAATCTCTTTTTCATCTGTGAGGAGATTGCCCAGCATTCACTGCCGTATAGGAGGACTGATATTACATAACAGTTCAGTACTTTTCTTTGTTTCTCTTGCTTCAAGACTCTTCTTCATCTGTGAGGCGATTGTCCAGAATTCACAGCCATATATGAGGATTGATATTACATAACAGTTCAGTACTCTTTTCTTTGTTTCTCTTGCTTTAAGTCTCTTCTTCATCTGTGAGGAGATTGTCCAGCATTCACAGCCATATAGGAGGACTGATATTACATAAAATTCAGTACCTTTTTCTTTGTTTCTCTTGCTTCAAGTCTCTTCTTTATCTGTTAGTAGATTGTCCAGAATTCTCCGTAATATGTGAGGACTGATATTGCATAACAGTTCAGTAAGCGGGCATAAAACTACGGCCATCAACATTGTGCGAATTATGTTGTCTGCTGAGAATTGAGATAACGCGCGGGATATTAAAGTACGATGAAGAAGACAATGTTGACAGGGCGAATTTATGAATGTAAATATGAAGCTATAATTGGTTGTACTTATGACTGTCTCGTGAGATAAATCAGACAAATAAAAAGCGTTTTGGAATGGGGTGTAAAAAGCTGGGGAAACGGAAGCGCGTTATATTGAAAGAGACTGACAAAAAATGATGAGACGAAAGGATAGAATAGGACAAATTCAGATTTGATGCGACAAATGAGAGTAATAACAATCGATTGATATCGACTAATAATTGGGTTAGATAGATAGATAGATAGATAGATAGATAGATAGATAGATAGATAGATAGACTGGGATAGGTAGACAGATAGATAATGTGATGACTGAGATAGATACAAATATACAAACATACATACATACATACATACATATACATATACACGTATACATACATATCAACAGAATGGGATAGATAGATAGATAGATAGATAGATAGATAGATAGATAGATAGATAGATAGATAGATATGAAATAAAAAACCTATCAAACGCAGCAATTGAAATAGATCAAAGAATGTGTCTTTAATGAGAGGGCGGCTTTATTTACGTCGGGCTCTAGATAAATACAAAATGGCGACGAGATTGAAAAGTCGTGGCCGCAGAAGGGAAGCGGGTGGTGGGAGAGCAAAAGAGACAGAGACAAAGAGAGAGTGAATGGCGATGAAAAAGAGAACCATTGTCGAGAAAATTGCCATCGAAATGCGAAAGGAATAATAAGAGGGAAAGACGAAGAGAATAATAGGAGGGGAAATAAAAAGATGGGGAGGAGAGGAAGAAGAAGTTGGATTTAGATGAGTGCCATTATAAAAGAAAAGAAAAGACTTCGATATTATACAAAATCCAATAAGTTTTTTTTTCTCCCAATTGACCTCAAGTTTTTCATATATTCTTTCTATCTTTCCAATTTGTCGTTGCCAATAAAACGTCGTAATAAAGCTTTTTGTTGTGTTTCATATGATTTTGGCGTTGTTCAGTGGCTTTGACGTAATTTGATGCGTTTACAATTCTGTTTTGTTTTTGGTTTTTTGGTTTTTTTTTTTTTTATTAGAAATCTATCGAAATTTTGAAAATGTCCCGAGCTCAATTGAACGAGAGACAAGCAATAGGCGGAATAGTGAATAGGAAAGTGGCAAGAGGAATGTATTTTTCTTTCGTGATAAATGCTATTAGGAGATTGTTACGGGAAGTATTTACACGAACAGCCATTGTGATTTCAAAGAGAAAGAAAGAGTTTGAAAGAAAGGAAAAGGAATAGACCGGAAGAAGGAAAGAAAACTTAAAACAAAAATGTAGACGAAAGAGAGGAAAATGGGAGGGAAATGGATAGCATAGAAAGGAATGAAAAAAAAAAAAAAGAAATGGAGAAAGAAAAATGAATGTAATAAAATGGAAGGAAATTAATAGAAAGGAAGAAAAAATGAAAATTGAAAGAAAAAATACAAGGAAAGAAAGCTTTAAAGAAAGAAAGAAAGAAAGAAAGAAAGAAAGAAAGAAAGAAAGAAATAGCTTGAAAGAAAGAAAGAAAGAAAGAAGAGCTTCAAAGAAAGAAAGAAAAAAGAAAGAAAGCTTGAAAAAAGAAAGAAAGAAAAAGAAAGAAAGAAAG
Organism: Acanthosepion pharaonis; assembly: GCA_903632075.3. Taxonomy (NCBI): domain Eukaryota; kingdom Metazoa; phylum Mollusca; class Cephalopoda; order Sepiida; family Sepiidae; genus Acanthosepion; species Acanthosepion pharaonis. The sequence continues at coordinate 2,106,311 of CAHIKZ030000213.1, read as the reverse complement.
AAAGAAAAAAGAAAGAAAGAAAGAGCTGGGAAGAAAAGAAAGAAAGAAAGAAAGAAAGAAAGTTTGAAAGAAAGAAAGAAAGAAAGAAAAGAAAGAAAGAAAAGAAAGAAAGAAAGAAAGAAAGAAAGAAAAGAAAGAAAGAAAGCTTGAAAAGAAAGAGCTGGGAAGAAAAGAAAGAAAAAAGAAAGAAAGAAAGAAAAAAGAAAAAAAAAGAAGAGTTTCAAAGAAAGAAAGGAAAGAAAGAAAGAAAGAAAGAAAGAAAGAAAGAAAGAAAGAAAAGTTTCAAAGAAAGAAAGAAAGAAAGAAAAGAAAGAAAGAAAGAAAGAAAGAAGAGTTTCAAAGAAAGAAAGCTTGAAAGAAAGAAAGAAAGAAAGAAAGAAAGAAAGAAAGAAAGAAAGAAAGAAAGAAAGAGCTGGGCAGAAAGAAAGAGCTGGGAAGAAAGAAAGAGTTTCAAAGAAAGAAAGAAAGAAAGAAAGAAGAGTTTCAAAGAAAGAAAGCTTGAAAGAAAGCTTGAAAGAAAGAAAGAAAGAAAGAAAGAAAGAAAGAAAAAAAAGAAAGAAAGAAATCTTGAAAGAAAGAAAGAAAAGAAAGAAAGAAAGAAAGAAAGAAAGAAAGAGCTGGGAAGAAAGAAAGAGCTTCCAAAAGAAAGAAAGAAAGAAAGAAAGAAAAGTTTCAAAAGAAAGAAAAAAGAAAGAAAGAAAGCTTTGAAAGAAAGAAAGAAAAGAAAGAAAAACAAAGAAAGAAAGAAAGAAAGAAAGAAAGAAAAGAAAGAAAGAAAGAAATCTGGGAAGAAAGAAAAATGAAAGAAAGAAAGAAAGAAAAGAAAGAAAGAAAGAAAGAAAGAAAGAAAGAAAGAAAAAAAGAAAAAAGAAAGAAAGAGTTTGAAAGAAAGAAAGAAAGAAAGAAAGAAAAAAAGAAAGAAAGAAAGAAAGAAAAGAAAGAAAGAAAGAAAGAAAAGAAAAGAAGAAAGAAAGAAAGAAAGAAAGAAGAAAGAAAAGAAAGAAAACAAAGAAAGAAAAGAAAGAAAGAAAGAAAAAGAAAGAAAGAAAGAAAAGAGCTGGGAAGAAAGAAAGAGTATGAAAGAAAAGAAAAAAGAAAAAAAGAAAGAAAGAAAGAAAGAAAAGAAAGGAAGAAAGAAAGAGTTTGAAAGTAAGAAAGTTTCAAAGAAAGAAAGAAAAGAAAGAAAAAAAGAAAGAAAGAAAGAAAGAAAGAAAGAAAGAAGAGAAAGAAAGAAAAAAGAAGAAAGAAAGAAAGAAAGAAAGAGCTGGGAAGAAAGAAAGAAAGAAAGAAAGAAGAAAGAAAGAAAGAAAG
>CAHIKZ030000213.1:2082500-2100000 GCA_903632075.3 Acanthosepion pharaonis | reverse complement strand
TATCTATCTATCTATCTATCTATCTATCTATCTATCTATCTATCTATCTCAGTCTCTTCTTATCTATCACAGTCTCATTATCTATCTATCTATCTCACATTCTTCATATCTAACACTGTCTATTCATATCTATCTATCTATCTATCTATCTATCTATCTATCTATCTAACACTATTCATATCTCTCGGTCTGTCTGTCTGTCTGTCTGTCTGTCTATCTCAGTCTCTTATCTATCTATCTATCTATCTATCTATCTATCTATCTATCTATCTATCTATCACAGTCTCTTCTTATCTATCACTGTCTCATTATCTATCTATCTATCTATCTATCTATTTTTTCCATTCTTAATTTAAAACATACCTTCAAAATATATGCGATGTTAAGTCAAATCTTATCTACACTTTCTCATAACAAATCTTGAGACAAGAGTGCGGGCAATGTTTTTGCCTTTACATCGTATATATATATACAAATTTACATTTAAATTTTTAACGTCCCCTCTCCTTCACGCACATAGGTAGTCAAAATGTATCTTTCTGAGGATAGCTCATAAGTAAATACATACTTTTTGTTTAACAATTTATTCTTCCAAAATAAAGTTCACATACATTTAATCAGTTATAGGTGTGTCCATAAAATCTCTTTACAATATAAAAATATATTACAAAGGCAATTGGTGAGAAATCTTAATCACATTTGTTCTATGTTATCAACGTTATTTTTTAATCATATCGTATTTGTGCTCTGCACCACTGCTGGGAAAACATACTTCTTTAATTATGTATAAGATGTTGAAAAGTTCTCAGTCTTGCCAAATTCACAAAATCTAACAAAAGGTATAAGCATCAGATTGTTTTTTTTAAAGTCCTGAGAAGAACTTTTCAGCACCCCTGGTGTGTTTGTGTTTGTGTATGTGCACACACACACACACACACACACACACACACACACATATTTATATATACAGGATGTCCATAAAGTCTCTTTACAATTTAAAAAAATATATTACAAAGGCAGTTGATGAGATATCTTAATCAGATTTGTTCTATGTACTCAGTAGTTATCAAAGTTTTTAATCCCATTGCATTTGTATATTTCAGGGTACCCTTTTGATGAAAGAGGTACTGTTAAATGAACCCCTAAAATGGCTAATCTTCAATGAAAGGCACAAAGTGTGTCATGTTTTTTTTAAACAAAATAGGATACACAGACTCAACAAAACTACAGAACTAAATAGAAGAGATCCACCATTACACCCGTCAATTTGTTCATGGCACAAGAAATTTATGGAGACAGGGACATTGTTGGATAAAAGGGGGAGTGGACGACCACTAACATCTGAGGAAAACATCGGTCGTGTAAATTGAGTACCATCTTGATGTGCTTCGTGAAACTAATGGCACCTATACAGAAGCGTATTAAATTAGTTAAGAAAAACTTCAATACCTACTCATTTTGTAAGAATTTCCACATATTTTTCTGTTCATTTGCTTTTGAAATAAAGATTTTAAATTGTAAAGAGACTTTGCGGACGCCCTGTAGTGTATATTCTCCATTAATAGAACAAGTGAACAAGCAATGTAAATACATTGACACCACACGAATAGCTAAACTAACTACAAATAAGATTTGATGCTACGGGTAAACATCACTTTAGTCCGATGAAGTCCTAAGGGTTGAAACGTGTCACCCGAAAACTTTACGTGTTTTGTGAGGTAACTAATTATAATGTGTGAAGAGTTTTTTTTTTTTTAAATAATTAGTTATCTCCCCTAGAGCGTAAAGATGCACCACAAGGCACAGAAATTAGCGGTCCTCACTCCACACGTAAAATTATAACTTTCAGATGAACATCGCAATTTTGTCTTAAAAACACGCCCTGAGGATGACATTGTTGTTAATGTCGAAAGTACTCGGAATATAGCAATATGAATCAACACGGTAATTTTCTCTCTTTTACCGCCACCAAAAAGCTCATCCAGGAATATGAACGAATCCTACTAAAAATAAGCAGACAAAACTTGTCTAAATTATTCAATGAAATTTGCCTCAATATATATATATATAGTCGACTCTCCCGTCGAATTCGACGTATGAGGGTCAAGCAGATCAGTTCCCTGGAAACCGACAGCCCGACAACAGCACATGAGATTTGATTATAGTGGTGAAGGTTGCGTGCAGGACCATCCACACTTTTTGAAGGGACGAATACAGAGACCTGGTGCACTAAGTGCCACAAGGTCCCCAAACAACCCTCCGCAGGTTTTGAATTCAGAATTGTCCTTCTAGACTAGTTGCCATCCAAGGCTATAGAACCAAGTCTGTCCTGCTATTTACCCATAGCTGGAGGGAGAAGAAGAGGATTCACATCTTTCCCAAGGGTATTAGCACGTAAGTGAATGTAATGGATTCGACTGGAATTCGAACTCGGCTCTGCGATTCTTCAACCCAAGACGCTATCCATTACTCCACCGTAATATATATATGAGTATGATGATGGATGTTTTCGACGTATGAGTGTCTTTGATTTCAGTTAGTTCTTAACTCTCTCAGACGGTTGAAACGATTCTTTTCAAATTTACTTATACCTCGGTAGCAGGTCTTTCTACAGTTTGCTCGGCTTTCAACAGCGAGTTCGAACTCCTCTATAGGGATGTTTGCATCAATTAAATTGCCCTTGAAGCGTAACCAAGGATGGCTTGTATTACGCCTATCGTAAAAAAAAAAATTGGCTTTACATGAGGATTTTTGGCATCCGATCATCACTCATTCTGATGACCTGACCTGCCCATCTGAACTGAAATACCATCAACGACACATTTGATAAAAACTTCAGGGTTAGAGATTTTGTCCTGCCGTGTATAACCGCATATTGAAAGAAAACAGCGTTTATGAAAAGCATCATGTTGATTGATGTGTGTCCTGTATGGCGTAAACGATTCTGACCCATAAAGAAATGTGGTGAGAATGATTTCCCGATAGACACTGATTTTCGTTTTCAGTGAAATCCCATGAACATCCCATAGGCTATGCTTAAGCTTCCCAAAGGCATTGGTTGCCTTTCATATTTGTTTAACTATTTCCTCATCCAAAGAGGCACTTGAATTGACTTTACTTCCTAAGCACAAGAATGATTTCACATACTTCAGGCACTTGCTGCCAACTGTAATGGAAACGATTGGAAAGGTATGGGCAGATGTTTTTTGTTTTACACCCTTGACATGCTATATATATATATAGAGAGAGAGAGAGACAGACAGACAGACAGACAGACAGAGACCGAGAGACAGAGTCCGCCCTAAAGTGAATACATACTTCAGGAAATGACATCCTTGTCTTTTGTAGTTTTATCAAATTGTGATAAGAACACAACCATACATAAACATTTCAACAAGACGGCACGCAGCCACACCACCAGCAAGAGGTGTAAGCTTATCTGAAAGAGAACTTGCTAGGGCACTGGCCAGGTCGAAAAGGTGCCCACACATTGTTATTAGAGACCGCAAACAAAAAAAAATGCTTCCTTATTGTTGAAGCTTAAATAAGCATGGAATAATACAACACAAAATGTACGTTAACAAAATGTATTGAAACAAAGAATAGGTACACAATATTTACAGTTAGTTTGGTATATTCTTGGGAAGACTGTTCCTGCATAATGGGTTGACTAAATCGCAGTCGGGCAGAGTCTCTGGATTCAATTTCTTAATCTCTACTATCTTCCCCGTCTTCCGGTACCAACCCATATTTATATGGTCGGTAGTCCGCTTATGTAAATTAGGTGTATCATACACAACACTTATTGATATGGCAGTCCCTGCAGACTGCAATGTATCTATGAAGATCTACAAAAAGATGTCAAAATACAAGGACCTTGAAATCGAAATCTCGAAAATGTGGCACATGAGGACATCAACCATTCTAGTTGTAGATTGAGCCTTTGGATTGATTGGAAAAGATTCAAATAGATTCACTGAAGGGATTCCTGGTAGCCCATGCCTTAAAGAAATACAAAAATGTTCTCAAGAGTACAGCCCACAACTTACGAAGGGCTTTATCTATGTAAAATATGGGTGATTTTTTTTAATGGAAAATGTCATGATTCCATTTCTGACCTTAGGTCTCTGGGTGGGACCTGGAAAGAAATGAGTACACACCAGAAATCAAAGGAAATAAAGTAATAACTCCCTTCACCATTCCCGCAAATTCGAGGAAAAGATTTTCGTGAGCCAACATGAAATTATTTTCTAACTAATGAAAGCCTTGTATGCAAAAAGATTACACCTCTATGTGAAATTAGATTTTGGATCCCTTCTACGGATATAAAAATAGAAGCCCAATGCTTCTCAAGGTTCAAAACAATTTCGAAGGCCAGTACGTACACACACACACACACACACACACACACACACCCACACATACACAGAGGCACACAATAGAAGAAATAAGCCAGCAGCCGCCGACTAATGCTATGTCTACACACTGACAGACACATTAGATAAGTAAGTCTTGTTCATACATCTTGCATCGCACTACGAATACTTAATTACATGATAAGACAAGCACAAATTTCACTGCAAGGATAAGTGAACATTTTATTGTCATTGCATATTTCTGAGAAGAACATATAAATGTTATTTCAACTGACATTTTTCTCCTAATTTTCCTTCAGAGAATAACCTTTTTATGTTTCATTTCAAAGATGTTGCTGCAGTTAAATGTTTAGAATCCCGACACTCAGATAAAAACAAAAACCTGCGCAGTCCAGTTCCCAACAAGTTTACGAGTAACCCAAATTCCTTTCCGAGCACTGCGATTATAAACTACCTTTCAACTAACACGTACAAAAAATAGTTTTTCGCATGAAAAATAAGTAAAATCAGAGCAAAATTATTAATGTATATTTGTGTGAGTTCGATTAAAATAGATAGGGGAGAATGGAGATCAAGCGACAACAAAGCACACCGTAAAAAGTTTTGTAATGGAATGTCCCACACTCCCTATCGCCTATGTCGATTGACTATATCAGTAGCTATATATAGTAAGCACAGGATATACTTGAGGACTTGTTTCGGCAACTAATTGTAGATTCGTCTCCAGCTGTGCTGGTCGAACTCTCTGCCCAAAGGCAGAGAGGAACCCAGACGAGGCTATGCCGAAGGGTAGAGTCTCGTCTTGGGTAGTAGACAGCTACCCGACCCCGTTTTATACGGGGTCTACGGGGAATTCTTGCCCGAACCCACGGACTCGGTTTTGACCCCGCATTAAAAACAGCCTTGTACCACATCCTGCCACGTGGAGGGTGTAAGGTAAATATCCTAGCTTCGGCAATTAGTTGGAGATTCGTCTCAAGCTATGCTGATCAAACTGTCTGCCTTCGGGCAGAGAGGAACCCAAACGAGGCTATGCCGAAGGGCAGAGTCTCGTCTGGGGTGATAGACGGCTACCCAACACCGTGACTACGAGATCTACGGGGAATCTTTGGCCGAGCTTACGGTCTCAGTTTTGACCCCGTATTAAAAACGGCCTTGTACCATATCCTGCCACATTAAGGAAAATATCCTTGCTTCGGGAATTACTAGCCTGCCACCCGATTCCCTGTCTTTCAGTAGTGTATTCCTTTTTACAATAAACCTATCTTTCTTACATCGACGCGTGTGTTGCTGTTCCTTCACTCGAGTCTATTTGTCCTTTGTCTGTCTGTAACCTCTTTAAGGATACAACAAAAACGCTGTGAGATGCTCAGTGATATATATAAATTAAAACAATTTTATTAAAATAATAAAAGCAAATTTTACGTAATATTAGGGATGCACAAATTTGGCGGTTTCTGTACGTGAAAAAGGAAGTAGTAATTTTTTTCTAAAATAAGGTTCAATTGTAGTTGTAGGGAAAGGATCAAGTTTACAATCAAAATCAATCAAATGACATAAAATATCAAAAAAATAAATGTCAGCGTATACAAAACAATGGAAATTACGAGGAAGAATGTGTGAGAAAAGGGTTTCAGTGAGGCCGAACCCAGTTAAAAAGTGCATATTTATCTTGAAGGTGTTGTGCTGGATAGGAAACATCGACTTCATCTAAAGTAAAGGAAACACACGACAACATAAATATATAAAAAGTTCGGATAAAACACAAAAGCCTTCGTATAAAACCACTTACATGTATATATTTCATATTCAAAATTCTTAATACAAAGTCAGCATGTATCTACTTGAAAAAGACTATGTACCAAAAACAATATGAATTTTTGTACTTATCTGTTTGGTTTTTCATGAGCCTATCATGTGTGTGTCCTGTTTCTATAATTTCACGGAGAAAAAAGAGAAAGATTCACTTTTTCCGCCTAACAATGTCTTGTGCGAGGTTTTTCAGGTCGCGTGGCTGTTTTTAATTCTCGTGAATATCTACAATTCTTTTAATTTTGTTTGCTTAAGGGGAGTTAACTTTTTGTCTCTCATTACAAATTTCGAGACAGAATCCGTCCATGGTTTCAGAATTCAGAGGATTGGGAGACTTCTAAAAATATCTGAAAACCTGACCGAGGCAGCAATAGGAGATCCAACGCTGGAGAGTAGTACATGCGAGTGGGGCCTGGAGCAGGAGACCCGACGATAGAGGAGTGGGACACTTCTAAAAACATCTGAAAACCTGACCGAGTGTAGGACCAAAACCACACTCCTCAACGAAGTTCTTGACAACCAAATTGTCGTTTTCAAGACAGAATTGTCTTGTTTTCAGCCCGACTATTGTAAAAAAAAATAGTCATTTCCACGACAGAGAACAATATTTATTTATTTATTTTTTAAGCATTTCACCCCAAGCAAAGCGGGAAGCAACTAGGACGCAAGGGGTTACAGAAAATTTAGAACAAGATCAGATAGGAGTGATAGAAGAAAGGATGAGGAGAAGGGTAGTGGATAGATCAAGGCAACTGGAGATGTCGATTGACATTACACTTGAATAGCTGGAGATTATAGCTCTCAGGGAAACGGGAATAGGGAAGGGAGTTCCACAGGCGAGAGGTGCGAGACATGAAGCTATTAGAGTAGAAGAGACGGCTACATTTGGGAGTTTCGACAGTGAAGGGGTGAGAGCAGGATGCCAGCTTCGTAGGGCGCTTGAACTCATGAAGTCTGGGAACCAGCGAATGCAGCTTCTTCGGAGCAATTGCCATGAAAGTATTTGTAGAACAGACAGAGAGAGGCGACGGCGCGTCTGTGAGAATGTGACTGTAGACGAGATGCCAGAGCAGGGACAATTATATTGCATATCCGCCTCTGGAGCCTATCAAGAACCCCGAGGCAAACAGAATATATTTAGTGTGTTTATTAGTAGTATCAGCGATACAATCTCTGAACGAGCATGTAAATTACACTACATTGTTATTTTATTTTATTTTTTTTTTTTAGAGGATTTAGTTGTTTGGTTTTAGGGTTATTAGCGACTATGAGGTCAAGTGTTTTCAGTTTTTGTATAGTATATGATGAGCTTAAATTATTTATTTTTATTAACGTGTTTAACATTTCTACCTATTACGTTTAAATAATGATCTGCTGTCCCAGTACACAAAATTCAAATTACATGATGCCGTAACATTAAAGGATTCCAAAACCAAATTTCAATTGAACCTCATTTAAAAGACAAAGAAACATAGTCAAATAGAAATTACAAAGAATCTTACAATCTTCTAACTCAACTGAAAAATCAAGGAAATATTTGATTTATTATATAATACAGCACAAAATGAAAATGAATCACATACACAAGTCATCCAGAAAAAGCCAAACAAATTATATAAAGGAAAAAAATACTTTTACCAAACATCAACGAGAACTTCATTAATCTATCAGACTACCAACTCCAAATGAAATGGAATTCCCTAATCTTGGATCAAATATTCATGTCTCACAGAAACCTAGTTTAATGTCTAAACAAACGCAAATTGAAGCTTTACGTCAACAAATACTTCTAGTGGAACAAGACTACTTCCCAAGCGTCGGATCTCCCAGTGCTGGCGATGGTCGTAATGCTGGGATTTTTTGTAGCCAAAAGTCGGCTCTGATTTACCTGAGAAATTTTGTCGGCCAACACATGTATTTCAGATTTCAACCACCTCGAGTGACCATTAGTCAAAAAATTCACGTTTATCAAAGCAATTTAATGTAGTAGAAAACAAAATTCTGTTTTCCTTTCTCTTTCCTTCAACTTCACTCGACCCCCCCCCTCTTCCCCCTGTCGTCATTGAGCTTTGTACGTAGGCTGGCAAGGTTCTGGTCTCAGTAAATTATTTTACAGGTTGGGTATCGTTTATCCGAAATTCCCAAATCCAAAAATCTCCAAAATGCAAGTTTTTCAGGTACTAAAATTCCAGAAACCAACATGGCTACCCGCTGAATGATTATTGCGTTGCTAATAAAATGCCGCCTTTTTTTTTCACTTTTCATTGCATTTAACTGTAATTAGAATCCCTGTTTTGTTTATATACAAATACTGTACCTATATGTATTGTAATATTTTATTACGTTGGTGCAAAAATAATGACGTAAGAATGTCGTTTTTTGACGTTAAAAAATAGGTCAAAAACGACATTATTACGTCATTATTTTTGCACCAACCTAATAGTATATATATATATATATATATATATATATATATATGACATCGTTGGTAGAGACCTTACTCAATTTTCCTTCTCCCACGCCCAGTGATGCCATCAATGACGTACCTACTCCCTCCAGTTTCTCACACCTTATGTAGAAGTAATGTTTGGTGTTGTATTTATATATTTCTTGTAAGTATGGGGGAGTTGTACACGTTGAGAAAGTACAACAGATTATTTTTATGTGAAATCTTAATTTCACTAACCAAACGACAGCGCGTCGCGTGTATCCTACGACGGAAAACGTGGCGAAAAAGAAAATTACTTACCAAACAAAAAAAAAAAAAGGGCGCATATTCCGCATGACATGCTGAATTTAGATTAAAAACAAGTCCGTTGCAGGAGTCTCTATAAAAGTATTTTGATATGCAAAAATTTGTCGTCCTCTTCCAGTTGTTGACGAATGAAAAAAATGCTCGGGGGATAAAAACAGTTGGTGTTCTCGAATCGGGGAGCGAAATTCGTGTATTTTGGCTACTGTGTTCGTCGGAGAAACGCTTACAACCATCTAAAAATCCGTGTGAGAATTATATGACTCCCGCCATTACCTGGGTTTGTATGTACACAAAATTTATTCAGGGTATATTTTATTTATATAAAACTATTTTTCAGGGTATATATACATATAACACAGATGTGTTATATGTATATATACATATTGCTGTTTATATGTGTATAGACATATACAATATTGTTGCATTATATATATATATATATATATATATATATATATATATATATTCATATACAAGCTGTGTTTATATGTATATATACATATTGCTGTATTATATATATATATTCATATACAAGCTGTATTATATGTATATATACATATACAAGCTGTGTTATATGTATATATAAATATATTGTTGTGTTATGAATATGTATAGAAATACCATATTCCCAAACTGCCGCATTTTATAGATATTATATACAAATTAAATAGCCTGTATTCCAAAATACGGGAAAATTCTGAAAACCGAAACACTTCCGGTTTCAAGAATTTTGGATAAACGATTCTAAAGCTGCATTAATTTGATCCCTTTGCCCAAACCCCGAAATTTACTCGGAGTGGAAAAATAATTTTTAACACACGATTGATCTAATGATAAATATAGCTTTAACTGTGTGTTCTTTTTATATTGATTAATCTGTTATCTACCATTGGGTCGCATTCATTCCTTCCTTCCTTATTTCCTATCTATCTATCTATCTATCTATCTATCTATCTATCTATATATATATATATATATATATATATATATATATATATATATCTTAGTCTATATATATCTTATTGTTATGGTCCGGTTCCTTGTACCACGGTGATAGTCCAAGGTAGAACCAATAAAGAAGAACTCGAATACGGATATGGAATAACACAGATATATTACAAACAGGAATATATATACAGAGAAATAGAAAGTGTTAGTAAGAACAATCAGGTTTAGTAGTAATTGTCTGAACGCGACTCTGTTTCGGACTGCCTCTGACTCGACTGACTGACTCGCTCGCTCTGACTGACTGACAGACTCCTGACGGACTTCACTCCAGACTTCAGACTGAACTCCCTGCTTCCTCTTGAGGCGCAGTATTTATTACGTATGGAATAGTCCATTATGTTATTATGGGTAAGGTCCCATAACACTTAAATATATATATATAATATTATATATATATATATTATATTATATATATATATATATATATATATATATATATATATATATATATCTTAGTCTCTTCATTATCTATGTGTCTATGTATGTATGTATGTATCTATCTGAGCTAGCGAGCTATCTCAGTTTTTTAAATCTCTATGTGTTTGTGTGTGTGTGTGTGTGTGTGTGTGTGTGTGTGTGTGTGACTTCATTATCTGTCTATTTCTCGTTTTTCATGTCTACCTTTGTTTATATCTATCTCAGCTTCTATCTATCTATCTATCTATCTATCTATCTATCCCAGTCTTCTCATTATCTCTCTCTCTCTCTCTCTCTCTCTCTCTCTCTCTATATATATATATATATATATATATATATATATATATATCTTATCTATGTCACCATATTGGGAGAACCGCCCTCCCGAACGCGTAAGAAGCGACTGAATTCGTATAAGTTCTCGGGACCATAAATAGAAAACTAATTTAACTGTCCAAAATAGAAACTTTAAAAATCTCACAAAGAAAATCTTTTTATCTTTTTTTTTGTTTGTTTGTTACCTTAAATATGCCGTTACCGGATGGAAAAAAAAATACTGTCTGCCCAAAGAAGATGAAAAAAAAAAACTTCCATTGGTTCCACGTTGTATAAACTACCGTTGTATCTTTTATTAATTCTTAAGATTTGCCAAATGAATAGCGATTTTATTTTTAAGCAAAAGAAAATTGTTTGGAAGCTTAAGAATGGATTTCATTTTCTCCATTGCTTTCGTTTGTTGTTTATACATTTTTCCCCATTACGATTCTTTCAAAGTTTTCTTCTTATGCCGTATCTTAAAGGTTAGCCATAGATTTTCAGAAAATTTCTGGAATTAGTCGCTATTGTTCGACAGATTTCATTATAATAATAATTCAAACAAGTCAAATCCCGCCTTACGAACATTTCCCTTAATAATAATTTGAAAATAATTCAGCAGACGATTTTATTTTATTTTATTTTACGGTAACTGGATTCATGGCGATTGCCTCCCACGGTTTCCCTCTTTCGACACTGTGCGTCTGAAAAATATCACTTTTATCGCGGTCGCCATCAATTCGGCCATTTAGGGGTTCGTGGAAATGCCGAGGTGTGTTTAGGCAATTTTTCCGCGCTATTACCGATATACCCACTCTAAACTCGTGTCACATTCGGTAACGACGTGGGTGTGCTGAAAAATACAATACGGCCGGGATCAAAACATAGTATCTATTGTCTTCTCATTTGAGATGGGATAAAGGGCCCGCTCCTACGGATTCCAACCCTGCGGCAAAACCCACCTCTTTGCACTAAAAGAGGAGGCGACGGTGTAATATCAACGGTGCTGTGTCAGTAGTCGCGGAGATTGGACAGTTTTTGACTTTGACCCATATGTCTTAGTGAGGAGGTTTGGTAAGTGTTGTAGCATACCTACGGACGATAATGGGTATGTCCCCATTCACATAAATACAGTAGTAAACACTGTATGTTGGCCTGCAATCGGAGATTCGTTTCCAGCTGTGCTGGTCAAATTCTCTGCCTCCGGGCAATGAGGATCCCCAGACGAGGCTATGTCGAAGGACAGAGTTTCATCTCGGGAAACAGCTACCCGACCCCGTTTTATACGGGGGTCTACGGGGAATTTTTGGCCGAGCCTACGAGCTCGGATACCTCACATTAAATTCGGCCTTGTGCCACATCTGACCGAATGGGCAGTTGGTAGATATCCTGAAGATACGTCTCCAGCTGAGCTGGTCAAACTGTCTGCCTCCGGGCAGAGATATCCCCATACGAGGCTATGGCGAAGGGCAGAATCTCGTCTCGGAAAACAGCTACCCGATCCCGTTTTATACGGGGTCTACAGCGAATTTTTGGTCGAGCCTACTGGCTCAGATACCCCTTATTAAATTCGGCCTTGTGTCAAATGTGACCGCGTGGGGCGATTGGTAGGTATCCTACAGCTGGAGATTCATTGTGGAATTCACTTGACTCACTTCTAGTATTTGACTACTTCTGCGCGCTGCTGGCGAATCTTATATGTGTTGTTCTTGTCCTAAGTATTATCGTTCATTACCAACCTTCGTGTGATTATTCTATTCAGTAAACTTACCTAGGTTACAACACGCAATGTCCTAACGCCTAACCGGCATCAAAAGGCCACTCCAAGTTTGCCCTTTTTACTCGACACAAACGCACAAGATTCACCCACCTTTTGCCAAAATTCTGATGAAGGGAGCCGTCGCTTTTCCGTCCTAATCTTGACTTTAAGCCAATGTTTAAAGTACAAGTTCATTTGGGAAGAAGTGAACTTCTCGCCCCCCGCCCCAGAATCCAAGTAGTAGTGACCGCTCGGTCAATGAATTCTGAATGTTTCTATATGAGCAAACGGCTATTATTACGACTACCATTAGAAATGAGAAGAACAGATACTACACTTTGATCCCAACCTTATGACCAAGGAGTGATGTAAAGCATAAAATGTCTAAACTGTATACAATCGCTTTCTCGTGTTAACAATTAAAAATAACTTCGACACCATGTTGTGTTTCATAACCGGTGCGCCGGGTTGCACTAATTCAACCGGTTGCACTAATGCGCCCTGAAAGGTAGCGAGGTGCGCCCCAAGTTAACAGAAGAGTAATTTGTGAATTATCTTTATATTTTTTTAAAAAAAAATTTATTTTTAAAAAGCTAGAGACACCAAGAACATGACTTCCATATCTAAGTCATGCCTTTGTCATTTGATATTTTAAACTGGATGCTAATTTCCTTAATCTTTTAGAAGAAGTGGATAATCCTTTGTCTTCCTCAGGAGATTTAAACCAGTCATTGTCGGCTTCTCTTCAAAACATAGCAGATTCTTTATACCTCTCTTTAAATGAAAACTGCACCGCTAAACTTCTTTGGGGAATAGTAAACCTAAATGTCATATTTTCTTTACTATTTTTACCTTTTAAAATTTTAAATGAGCCCCAGAGTTTTATTTGCCCCCTAGAAGGGCCCCCTAAAGTAAAAAAAAAAAAATAAAATATGGGACCATCCTTTTCGAACCTTGTGGACTGGCGCTAAATAATGACAAAGAACTGTACCAAATAACAGAAACCACATCACTTGAGTACATACAACAGCAGCGACAGCTAAAATGGATAGCACATCTTTCTAGAAGAGAAAATACTGACATAATCAAGATGTCGATGTTCCACACTACGTCAAACAAAAGGTTAGGAAAGAAACTCCCGTCAATACTATCAGGTCATCCCATAAGTTCTGTCCGAATTTTAACTTTTTCTTAAAATGAACGAAATTTAAAGAGTATTTTATAATGTCTAATGGAGTTGAACATTATTTTTATGTTTAGATGCATTTAAACTGATCAAATTCTATTTCAGAGAACAATAAAATTAAATTTTGTTTGATTAAAACCCTGCAAGCATGGAAGTACCCAAGAATCATTTGAGGCACATAATGATTTATGAGTTCAAGAAAGGAAACTCAGCAGCCGAAGCGGCTAGAAACATTCACTCAATTTATGGAGAGGAATGTGTGAATGAAAGAACTTGCAGAAGATGGTTTGCAAAATTCAGAGGTGGAGATTTCACCCTTGAAGATGAGGGATCGAACCGGGCGTCCAGTTGAGTTTGATGAAAAGCTTCTTGAAGCAGCCCTTGAAGAAAATCCTGCTTTATCAGTTGAGGAATTGGCAGTGGTTCTCAGTTCAAACCATACAACTGTTCATCGTCATCTTCAACAACTTGGAAAAATTCCTAAACTTGGAAAATGGGTGCCTCATGAATTGTCTGAAAACAACCTCAAATCCTGAGTTGACATCTACTCTTCTCTCCATTCTCGCCAACTTGTTTCACCTTTTTTGGATAGACTTGTGACTGGCGACGAAAAATGGATCTTTTATCGAAATGTTAAGCATCGTAGACAGTGGCTTGGTAAAGGGGAAGGACCCCAGCCACAGCCGAGAAGGGAACTTCATGGGCAAAAGGTTCTTCTTTCAATCTGGTGGGATCACCAAGGAATAATCCACTTTGAATTCTTACCACCTAATGCAACAATTAATGCTCAAATATACTGTCAGCAATTAGAGCGTTTGAACCAAGCTTTGAAGAAAAAAAGACAGTGAATCGAAAAGTGGTGATGTTTCATCAGGACAATGCGCGACCTCACACAGCAAGAATCACGTCAAAAAAGATCGAAGATCTTGGTTGGGAGAAAATTCCTCATCCACCTTATTCTCCCGATCTTGCTCCTTCAGACTACCATTTGTTTCGTAGCTTACAGAATCATTTGGAAGAAACAGCTTTTGTAGACAGGAAGAGGTTAAAACTGACATTTGTGAGTTCTTCGAATCAAAGCCAAAAGAATTTTACAGTAATGGAATTAGTTAATAGATGGAAGGAAGTCATAGATAATCAGGGAAAATACATTGTTGATTGAATCTGTAATTAAATGTAACATTTGTTCACTTGTTTTCTTTATTCAAAATTCGGACAGAACTTATGGGATGACCTGATAGAAAGGGCGATAGTAATTGGCTTGAGAAACCTATTTTCCTGAAAGATTGTTTTAATAGAAAGATTTTTTTTAAATTTCAACTGACCGTAGAAGTGGCTGCTCCGTCAATGAATGCCGAATGCTTCCATATAAGAAAATGGCTAATATTACCATTAGACATAAGAAGAACAGATACTACACATTGATCCCTGCCTTGACAAAAGAGAGATTTAAAGCATAACTTGAGTAGTAGTGACTGTTCGGTCAATGAATGACGAATTTTTCTTTATAAGGAAAAGTGTAATATTACCATTGGAGATGGGGAGAACAGATACTACACTTTGTTCTCAGTCCTTCTAGCCATGGAGAGATGTAAAGTTTCATCTGAGTAGCACTGTCTGCTTGGTCAATGAATGCTAAATGTGTCCTTATAAGAAAATGGCTAATATTACCATTATCATTAGAAATGAGGAGAACAGGTACTACAGTTTGATCCCATCCCAATGAACAGAGAGTGTTACTTAAGTAGCACCGGCTGCTTGGTCAATGAATGCTTCCATATATGAAAATGGCAAACATAAGGAGAACAGATACTACACATTGATCCCAGCCTTATGACCAAGAAGAGATTTAAAGCATAACTTGAGTAGCAGTGACTGCTCGGTCAATGAATGCTGAATGTTTCTTTATAAGAAAAAGGGTAATATTACCATTACCAATGGACATGAGGAGAACAGATACTACACTTTGTTCTCAGTGCTATAACCACGGAGACATGTAAAACATAACTTGAGTAGTTATTGTCTGCTTGGTCATTGAATGCTAAAGGTGTCCTTATAAGAAAATGGCTAATATTACCATTATTATTAGAAATGAGGAGAACAGATACAACGGCCCAATAACCAGGGGATGTTACCGACTGCTTGGTCAATGAATATTTCCATATGAAAAAATGGCTAATATTAACATTACCATGAGAGATGATGTGAACAGATACTACAGTTTGATCCCAGCCCAATAAACAGGGAGTAGCATTGTCTGCTTGGTCAATGAATGCTAAAGGTGTCCTTATAAGAAAATGGCTAATATTACCATTATTATTAGAAATGAGGAGAACAGATACTACAGTTTGATCTCAGCCCAACGACCAGGGAATGTTCCTTGAATCGCATTTGAGCAGAAACACAGTTGAGAGATAAAATGTAGTTTGTCTGCCTGAAGGCAGGTATTAAACTTTGATCCCAGCCAGTTGGCCAAGGAAAACCATAACTAAAACATAACTTTACTAGCACTGACTGTTTGGTCAATGAATGCTGAATATTTCCATATAAGGAAATGGCTTTATATTATCATTAACATTGGAGATGGGGAGAACAGATACTACACTTTGATCCCAGCCCAATGACTTGAGTAGTACCGGCTGCAATATTTATATAATATATACAAAATGTGGCACAAGGCCAAAATGGGGAGTGGCAAAAAGGACGGTTTTCTTCTGTCTTAACATTAAACTTAGCTAGCCACAATCACTGACCCAATCGAACCACAATAATCCTTACACAAAAACATTCTTACTTACTATTCTTATAACTATATTTAGCTGTCCCCCCCACGAGGGGTCGCATGTGGCACAAGGCCGAGTTTTACGTGGTCACCCGAGCCCGTAGGCCCGGCCAAAAATATAGCCTTCGACTCGCCTAGGCGAGTTCGAGAGCTGTCATAACCTCCCCGAACGAAACCTTGCCCTTCGGCAAAGCTTCGTCCGGGTTCCTCTCTGCTAATGCAGAGAGTTCGACAGACGGCGGTTGCTGTAACTTTAATCCAGCTATATAATATATACAGCTTACTATTCTTACAACATTCACCATAATACCTCATTGTCTCTATGAAGTCCTAACTAGTCCCTATATGTACAATTCTTGTCTGTAGGGGAGGAGAAAATAACAACAATTTTAAAATCAGAACCCCAATGTATATTTACAATACAGATTAAAAAAACTATTTACAAGAAAGCAAATAAAATAGTGTTAGTAATAAAAAAAAAACCCACAATCCTTAAATGTGGCAGAAACATCAGTTAACTGGACGTAATCAATGCATGGCTTTAATAATATACAACTCTCATATACAACTCACTAAAAAACACACGCATTCAAACACAACACAGATGAAAATCACAGCCGAAACGAAAGGTGCCCCGCATCCACCAGAGAATTGACATCTCTGCTCACCTAAACAGGGAAGGGAAGGAGAATTAAACTAAAAAAAATAAGGACAGAAATAAAAGAGGCCAATGAGAAAACATCCACTAGCTAAGTTAACGGAAGTAACTACAAACCAAAAAAAAAAACCCTAAACTAATCTAATTTCTATCGGGGTTGCCAATGTTCAACACAGCGCAATATCCTGATGTCTTACTGGCATCAAAGTGCCACTCCAAGGCAGCCTCATTTACTCGACACAAACGCACAAGATTCACCCACCTTTTTCTGATGAAGGGAGCCGCCGCTTTTCCGTCCTAATCTTGACTTTAAGCTGATGCTCAGTTGGAAAGAAATGAACTTCACACCTCCATAGAATCCAAGTTGCAGTGACTGCACGGTCAATGACTACTGAATGTTTCTATAAGAGGAAACGGCTAATATTACGACTA
>CAHIKZ030000213.1:2032500-2077500 GCA_903632075.3 Acanthosepion pharaonis | reverse complement strand
TGTCATCCATTCGTTTTTTTTTTCTTCGTCCATTTTCCTTTGGGATGATCTCGTTTGCTGATGTCACTAAAGCTTCTCTTAGTGTGTCCCACATCAAATTTCCATTTTGTCTCTCATACCTTCTTTTCACATTGTCCATATATCTTTCCTCCAGCTTCGGGCCGTTCTGTTGTATTGCAATTTGGGTGTTAGTGTTCTTCAGTGTCCGCAGTTTCCTTCTTAGTTTACATATAACAGGGAGGTGATCACTTCTGCAGTTGGTTTTGCAATGTGCAACTGCATTACCGAATCTCTTGTTGATGGTGATATAGTCGATTTGGTTTTTCAATTCTCCTCATCCCGGGCTTCTCGATATCCATTATCCCCTTGGGTGTTCTTGAAACCAGGTATTGACTATGAACTAGTCATTTGCTGTGCACCATTGGGCACATTTTTCTCTGCGTTCATTACAGGTAACTTGTTCGAATTTGCCAGGTATTTCACCATCCCTTTTCTTACCTACTTTGACATTCAGACCTCTTCTGATTTACACTGAGCCTTGGCATTGTCTAGAATAGAGTCGAAAGATTCGATTTCTTGCTTTGTGCATACGCATGCGCGAAATTAAAACTATTAAATGGCGACAATTTACTCATCACAATCTGTATGTGTACTACATAGACAATTGTTCTTTGAAAATAAGGAAGAAAAGGATTGTCAGTGGTCAGGAATGAATGCAAGCATTACTGATAGAATAGGGCTATTATATGTATAATGTAAATGCATTGCTAATGATTTTACTATAGGAATGCATTGAAAATCAGGAAGAAAGGGATTGTCAGTGGTCAGGAATGAATGCAAGCATTACTGATAGAATAGGGCTATTAGATGTAAAATGGAAATGCATTGCTAATGATTTTACTATAGGAATGCATTGCAAATCAGGAAGAAAGGGATTGTCAGTGGTCAGGAATGAATGCAAGCATTACTGATAGAATAGGGCTATTAGATGTATAATGGAAATGCATTGCTAATAATTTTACTATAGGAATGCATTGAAAATGAGGAAGAAAGGTATTGTCAGTGGTCAGGAATGAATGCAAGGATTACTGATAGAATAGGGCTATTATATGTATAATGGAAATGCATTACTAATGATTTTACTGTAGGAATGCATTGAAAATGAGGAAGAAAGGGATTGTCAGTAGTCAGGAACTAATGCAAGTATTATTGATAGAATAAGGCTTTTATATCTATAAATTAAACTGAAATGCATTGTAAACGTTTTTTTCTCTTGAATACATTGAAATTCAGGAAGCAAATGATGGTAAATGATGAAGAACTATAGATAGCGTTGATGAGATGATAGCGTTTTTGATGTAATATAGATTGAATCAATACTGACCCGAGAAAAAAAGCTTGTTCAAATTTCTCCTTGTCGCCTAACTTGAAGGAAACGAGCGGCAACGAGACATCATTTGGAACAGAAGATGCAATTTCTTAGAAATGATGTTACCTGGAAACTAATCAAAATTATGTTATTGAAAGGTTAATCCATTATTTGTCGAAATTATTTACAGGGGAGGGGGTCAACGAAATGCAGGTTAGAAAAATTGTATTGCGCTAATCTTCTAAATAGGGAGAACATAATTATTTGTCTTCAAATGCATTATTCCAAACCTCTTTTATACCGGATCTTATTGACACTATTTACATTATTCGGACTATTGTCCTCATCTTTGTTGCCATATTTATTACATCGTTTCGGCCGTTGTACACTCCGGCCTTCTTCAGGTGGTTGGAATGTCGAACTGAACCGTTTATTTCACTCACTGGGGTAGACTGTTCTAGTTCCACGTGCCATGTCTAATGGATGTCAGTTATCAGTTATCTCCTGTTAATTCCCCTCTCCAAGTTCTCCGCCGAATAATGTAAATACTGTACATAATACCACATCATAGAAATATAGACAGATAGTGAAAATCTTATTCATACCTTGGGATAGTTCTGGGCCGAATGTATAGGGGCGAAGGTTTAAAAACATAGGAAAACTGTGTTACGCCAATCTTCCAAATATGAGGCCATAATTATTTGCCAGTCTTAAAATGCAATATCCCAAAGCCTCTTTTATTTATTTATTTATTTCACCTGATCTTATTTATAACTTTAATCCTTGGTATGATGAGAAAACTACATCCGGCAGTAAAGTATTTGTTCGGAAGATTACAGATTTTCAGGAGTGTGGAACCACATCTTAATTGCTGTTGTTCCCAGGTCCACCCTTCCAGCAGAAAGGACTCTGATCGGAAGATTACAGATTTTCAGGAATGTGGAACCACATCTTAATTGCTGTTGTTCTCAGGTCCACCCTTCCAGCAGCAAAGACTCTGATCGGAAGATTACAGGTTTTGAGGAACATTGGACCGCCTCTTAATTGCCGTTGTTCCCTGGTTCAGGATTCCGATAGCAAGGCCTCTGATCGGGGAAATTGAAGGTTTTCAGGAGCATGGAACCACCTCTTAATTGCTATTGTTCTCAGATCCACCTTTTCGGCATCTTTCAGATTTAACAACTTAAGTCTTTGGCAATTTCAACCATGGAAAGATTAACAAAGATCGTGTTAAAGTTTCAAGAGTGCAATTGGAAAAATTGTTCGTAAATTCACACAAACTGGGTCGGTAGCAGATTTGAAAACACCATTGCGTGCTCGTTTAAATCGTTCAGCTGAAAATATTGCTGCAGTGCACGAGAAAGTGGCCGCAAACCCAGACACTTCTATTCGTCATCGCGCAGGAATTGAACCTCTCCACAAAAACGTTACGTTACTTTTCCAATTTCTCGGTTGGTCGATTACGTTGACCAAAACAATCGCGAAGTGCACGAAATGCATTTTTGTTTGAACGTCCATTTTCGTTATAGGCTTCGATAACTTTAACACGTTGTTAATCTTTCCATGGTTGAAATTGGCAAAGACTTAAGTTGTTAAATCTGAAAGAAAAAGAAAAAAAAATCATTAAACTTAATTCACAATTAAAATCGGTCCAATTTATTGGAACACCCTTTATATCGAAACTTTTTTTCTGTATGGATTTCTCTGATGAATTAAAACTAAAAGCATTTGAAGGCAATGAAGCCAGTAATACACAAGAGGTTACTGAATGTTAGACAATAAATGAAAAAAAATTATCGCTGGTGCCTGAAATTATATCGACTGTTCCGCCATACTGTAATTATTTTAATTTATTAATTAAATTTTATAATTTAATAGCTTATAAATTAGACACTCGTAAAGATTAACTGCATTGAATAATAAGAAAACGGAAGAATTATACCAATATATTAAAATAAAAGTTATGTCATGGATAAAAAAATTCGTTCTTACCGTAGATCATGTAAGGCACCATAAGAAAGTAACAAAAATATTATAATTCTGTTTTCCTTCCCTTAGTTAACACGACCGTTACGCCATGCCACTACCTCATATATAATAGACTATTCCATTTGATCGCGTGGAAAGATGGAAAAGACATATCAGAGACGCTGCTCGGTTTCAATGAGAAAATGAAAGGAATAAAGAGAGAAGGATTTAACGTATCCTACCAATACCTCGTGAATAATGGACTATTGCGTTTTAATCGCACGGAAAAGACATATCAGAAACACTATTTAGTTTCAGTAAGAAAAAGAAAGAAAGAAAGAAAGGAAGAAAGAAAGAAAGAAAGAAAGAAAAAAAAAGAAAGAAAGAAAGAAAGAAAGAAAGAAAGAAAGAAAAAGGAAAGAAAGAAAGAAAGAAAGAAAGAAAAAAGAAAGAAAGAAAGAAAGAAAGAAAGAAGAAAGAAAGAAAGAAAAAAAAAAGAAAGAAAGAAAGAAAAAAGAAAGAAAGAAAGAAGAAAGAAAGAAAGAAAAAAGGAAGAAAGAAAGTAAAAAGAAAGAAAGAAAGAAAAAAGAAAGAAAAAAAAAAGAAAGAAAGAAAGAAGGGAAGATAAAAGTCATTAACGTCTGTTTCAGTGACATGGAAAAACTTGTCATTTTCAAATCTTTTCATTTGTACCTTCTTACTTTGTGAAATAACGGCCAGCATAGAAATTTTAATTCTTATTGCAATATTTTGTCAAAGTTGTTAAACATTCTAGTAACTAATTGATTATAACAATAAGCTCTAATAAAAGTTATGTGACGGATAGAAGATTCTTTCCTACCGTAGAGCTTATTAGGCACAATAAAAGATCAACAACAACAACTAATAATAAAGTAGAACAACTATAGCAATAAACTGTTGTAAGTATACAGAAGACACATCTACCTTTGTTGGAGATCAGTCACGTGGGGGAAATGACGGCTGCTTCGTGACATCATTCCATATAGTGACCAAAGCGGCAGTCATTTTTAAGTTCATGGACAGCAACCAAACGATAAGGTTTCTTTCTTTTAGCCGGTGTCCTTTGGCCAGGCTGAGGCTGGCTATATCAGCCTGCTCGGCAGCTCACAAGCATATGGTGCCGTTTCCATTTGGGACATAGATGAATCCGGCCCGTTTGAATCCGGAGACCTAAAAATGTCTCCTCCAAGTCAGGAGTATCTCCATATAAGATCTTATTAAAGACAATAAGAGATTAACAACAATAACTAATAATAAAATAGAACAATTATGACAATATATTATTTGACAGACAGAAGATTCGTTCTTACCGTAGATCTTAGCAATCTTAACATATGTTTCTCTCTCTCTCTCTCTCTCTCTCTCTCTCTCTCTCTCTCTCTCTCTCTCTCTCCCCACTTATTCTCATTCTTGAGTACTTAAATTTACACTAAAGTTCGGGGCCGTAGCAACCAGGGTGGGGGTATGGTGGGAGATTCCTTGGCTCCCCCATTTTTTTAAATTTTTTTTACCAATTTTTATGTTTTATTTTAACAAAATACATTATAGAAAAAATACAATAAAGAAAAAAAACGATCAAAGCACGGAGATACTCGTAATTTTATATGTTCTTGCGACATGTTGGCGACCTTTGATAACTTAAGACTAAATTCTTAATTTTTTTACCCCGCCGCCTGGGCGCTGAAGCTTTACGGGTACTCTTTGATTGCTAATTGTTTATCGAGTGACTGACCAGCAGACAATTGAAAACGTAAATAAGACAGCTGAGTCTACTTCATTCGATCGATCCAGTGCCTTTTCTAAGCAAGGCAATAAAGCCACTAAGACTGTGTGTTACAGAATATGAGAAACAAAAAGACATTATTAAGCCGAGAGAACAAGAATTAAGAAGACAGAATATAACGGTCGACATTGCATTTAAATGTTCAAAGATCAAAATTGGCCGGAAATCAAAATGCAGGAAGAGAGTTCCATAAGCGAGAAGTGTAAAAGAAGAAATTGTTAGTATAGAACTTGCGGTTATATCTAGTCATTTCAACTGTAAAATCATTAGACCTTGTCGCCAATCTAGTATTTATATTTATCTTGAATACAAAATGTGGCACAAGGCCAAAGGGGGGATAGAGGACGGCTGTCTTATCTTAAACTTATCTAGCCACAATTACTGACGCAAGAATACCATAGTGTTCCTTACACCAAAATAACACATTCTTACCATTCTTACTACAGTCACCATAATACCTCAAAGTCTCTATGTTGTCCTAACTAGTTCCCATATGTACAATTTGTCTGTGGGGGTGGGGAATAACAACATTTATATAATAGAGGAAATTTCAGCAGAACAATTACCATGAAAGTATTTATAGAAAAGACTATGGAAAGATGGGAACGTAACTGAAGCTGAGATGTCTGGTCAAGACTAATAACATTGCAGATTCTTGTTTGGGTTTTATCAAGAACCTCTAGATATATAGCAAGAGTATCAAATCAGATATGGCAGCAATATTCAAAGCAAGGACGAATGGTAGACTTATAAATATGTAAGATAGATTTCTGATGCGAAAATTTGTCTAGCCCGACACATTGTTTAATGAAAGAAATATTTGGCAATGGAAAACAAAGTCAATGAACACGGACGATACAATAAGTTTGAAAACAGAGATAATTAAAATTTTGATCAAATTTACAAGTTTAAAATTGGTTTTCTTTTATTTTAGCGTTTCTTTTCGATTCGTGGGCGGTTAATTTGTTTTGTTTTTTTTGTTTTGTTTTTGTTTTGTTGTTTTTTTTTGTTCGCTTTCATTCCGTTCTAAGCAAGTTGATTGCATTTTACCGCCATTGTAATTTCTCTTTATTTTTTGTTCATTGTGTAATTCGACTCGTATGATTTGGGAAAATGAATTACCCAACAAAATGTTTCAGAGATAATTACGAAAATGGAAGAAAATAAAGTTTTTATCTTTTTTTAAAAATTTTTCTTTGTGGAAACGGCTCCCAAGAGGGTGCTTCCCTGATCGCTACAATCTTAACCTATTCAAAGTCCAAGGTTAACTGTTATCTTCCCCACATATCCCCATAAACTTATTCTGTAACCCTCTACCTCGTGTGTCTCTTGAGCTTTGTATAGGGTGAACATTTCTTTTGAAAAAAATCTTAGAAATGGGCGTAATTTCTTATGAATAAATGAGACATTGTATGTATTGCCTTTGGGGTCGTCAATTTAAATCTTTCCTGACTATTCGATCGTTTATATCTTATTTTTTCAAAGCATAGGTATTTATGACTCTCCACAGCTTTCTTTTCTTTACTGCCCCTATACTGCCATTATACGAAGGTCATTCAATAAATAAGGTGAATTTTTCGGTATAAGGACTTCTAATACAGATAGAAGCTTACTTTTTTTTAATTTTTTTTTGTTTTACTTCTTTTTCACATGGATTTAATTTCTTTTGCAGATTAAAAAAAATCTTTGAGAGTTTTGGCGATTAACAAAGATGGCCGACCAAGAAGCATGCTCCAGGATTGAACAGCGGTCAGTTATCAAGTTTTTGGTTGCTGAAGGGTGCAAACCAGTTGAAATTCATAGGAGAATGTCAACTGTGTATGGTGCCACATGTTTCAGCCAAAAAAATGTCTACAAGTGGGCTAAATTGTTTAAAGAAGGACGGAGCAGTGTTGAGGATGAAAACAGGCCTACAGAAGTGAGGTCTCCTGAGGTGATCGAATCAGTCAATGACCTCATTCAGTCTGACAGAAGAACTACTGTGAACAGCTGAGACATGTCAAGAAAGACATAAAGAACAAATGCAGGGGTCATCAGTCAGAAGGAGTCATCTTGCATCATGACAATACAAGGCCTCACACAGCAGCCCAAACGGTGCAGACCATCAACGAACTGCTTCCTCATCCCCCTTACATCCCAGACCTTGCCCCTTCAGACTTTCACCTGTTTGGTCCCTTAAAAGCGTTCACGAGAGGCACGAAGTTTAAAAGTGACGATGAAGTCAAAAGTGTTGTGAGCGGCTGGCTGAGACATCAGTCCAAAGATTTTTACGCTGAGGGAATACGGAAGCTTGTGCGCAGATGGGAAAAGTGTGTGACAGTGCTGGGAGAGTACGTTGAAAAATATAAATAAAAAAAGTAAGCTTCTATCTGTATTAGAAGTCCTTATACTGAAAAATTCACCTTATTTATTGAATGACCCTCGTATATAGAAAAAGACAGCAAAGAAAAAACTGGCCCAATAACAAAGCATTGTTCACTATTTTCCTTTCCATAGCATTGTTTTTCACGGCTCCACTACTTAATTTCAGCCATGGACGTATTCTGTTGCCATAGCAGGATATGACAACATAAACACGTGCAGTGGTAGGATAAAAAATTTTGCTTTGCAAACAAAATTAACTCCAGATTGTTAAACATTATGGATTCGGGACGGAGTACAAAACAAAACAGGTCATCGGCTGGATTCGGCCCGTCACAGAAACGAACATGCAAGACAGAACAGCGAAAAGTATACCTTAGTTCCAGCAGTTCAGGTCATTACGGTTAGGACAGACCATCCTATTTCCACGGAGCCGATTCACTCTCATTTCCCCAAAGTTCAGCCGGCTTGTGTTTAGCACATTTGATTTTCTTAATGCTTGCATCTTTTCTTTCCATCCAGATTTCACAAATTTTATTTCGATTATCTCCGGTTGATTTTAGTTTTCTTCTATGTCTCTTCCATTGTAAATTGTTCTTAGCACGCCATTATGGCGCCATCTATAATGGTCTTTTTACAGTACGCTAGGATAGCTGCTTAGGATATTGCTGTAGAGACCTTCCTTCGTTACATAATAGACACGCTGGATTTTTTTCTTCTGTGACCCGTTTATGGAGGCTTACTGAACCAGGAAGTAGGTAAACAGCTTGTATTGTAAAGTTGATAGCTGAATTCGTGCTGTCAAATTTATTTCCCGACGCACCCCGTCTTAATATCTTGGGCACGATACCCGCTGACTCATCCGTACGAATTGGCTTATTCGTTTTTTTTTCGTTTGCAATAACTTCTTCTTTCTGTAAAAAGCTTCACATTTCTTTCTCTTCCATTTTCCTGTTCGGGGTGCGATGGATAAATTGTCGCCATTTCATCTTTTTTTTTTTAATTTCGCGCATGCGCCTTGTTTGTTTTTTTCTTTTTTTGTTTTGTCGACTGCACAGTATAGCAGTGTCAGCTTGGCACCGTCTGTGAGGAAAAAGAGCACCATGACGCAATTCACTCCGCCAGAAATTTGGAAACGGCATGCAGTACTGCTTGGTATTCGCGCCGTAAGCTCCAATATAAACATTTCAAAGTGTTTGGGTGTCAGTCTGAAGACAATGTATTTTTTAAAATCGGCATCACCCCATGCAAGGCAATAAAGCCACTAAGACACAAGAGATTACAGGGTGTGGAAGAATTAGGAACAGAAACATTAATAATGAGCGGGAAGAGGAAAGAATAATCAGGAGGAGAGTAGATAGCGACTGACATTGCATTTAAATTTTTGCAGATTAAAGTTTGTTGGAAAGCGTGGAACCCGGAAGGGAATTCCACAAGCGAGATGTGCGAGAAAAGAAACTGTTAACATAGAACTTACGGCTACATCTAGCTAGCTCAACTGTAAATTGATGGGATCTCGACGCCAGTCTAGTAGTGCGCTCAAATTCAAAATGTCTCGGTACCATAGCGACGAGCTCATACGAACAATTATCAATTAAAGTATTTATAGAAAAGGCACGGTGAAGCAACCTTACGGCGGTGGCAAATTGACTGAAGCCGAGCTGCCAGATCAAGACCAATAATGTTGCTGATTCTTCTTTGAATTTTATCAACGAGCTCAAGGTAACTAGCAGGGTCAGCGGACCATATGTGGCAGAAGTCGTCTTCTATCCCGTAGTAAACACGCTGGTTTTTCTCCTTCTTTAGGCCCCATTTATTCCGGTTTACAAGTCAAAGAAGTAGGCCGTGAACGTCTTGTATTGTAAACTCGATAGGGTTGAATTCCTGCTACCAAAGTTATTTCCCGCCTTCCCGTTCTGAGCATGCTCCATACTGACTCAGCCCTTCTGATTGGCTTTATTTGTCTCTGCAGTTTTACAGGACAAGGAAGTCATCGTAAACGGCTTGTATTGTAAACTTCGGGTACGTTCCTCTCAGTCAGCCATTTTACCCGAGCTTCTACTCTATGCATTCGACTATCGCATGTGCGATTTCCTGAAATATTGACCTATTCAAGTCAAAAATTAATTATCTATCTATCTTTCCATTCTTATAATCTTCACTTTCTATCACGTTCTTCCAATGATATCACAAACGTCATTTTGACTGCAACCTCGACCTCAGTCCTTAACGCTAAAAACTATTTGGTTGGTTGATCTTTTTAGAGGCATATCAACCTGCATGTGTAATTTAATGCAGAAATAATTTGAACCCAATTGTATTTCTTCTACTACAGATAAAATGTTGGTAATTTTGTTTCAAAAAGGTATTGTTGGTCATTTTATTATAAATTAGTTATTGTTGGTAATCTTTTTTTATATAAAATGTATCGTTAGTATTTTTACTAAAAAAAACGTAATTTTATACATTCATAGTGTTTGCTTTAGGAAACTCTAACAGGTGCTACAGCTCCAGGTCATGGTGGATCTAGTAACAACGTTAGTTAAGAGGTGGTTCCAACCTCCAATCTCCCGATCAGAGGCCTTGCTACCGGATAGGAGTACCTAGGAACAACAGCAATTCAGAGAAAGTTCCACGCTCCTCAAAACCTCCAATCTTCCAATCAGAGGCCTTGCTGCCGGAAGGATGGACCTGGGGACAACAGAGATTAACACCTGGTTCCACGCTCCGGGAAACCTCCAATCTCCCGATCATATACCTTGCTGCGGGAAAGGTGGACCTGAGAACAACAGCAATTAAGAGAAAGTTCCACGCTCCTCAAAACCTCCAATCTCCCGATCAGAGGCCTTGCTGCCGGAAGGATGGACCTGGGAACAACAGCGATTAACACCTGGTTCCACGCTCCGGGAAACCTCCAATCTCCCGATCATATGCCTTGCTGCGGGAAAGGTGGACCTGAGAACAACAGCAATTAAGAGAAAGTTCCACGCTCCTCAAAACCTCCAATCTCCCGATCAGAGGCCTTGCTGCCGGAAGGATGGACCTGGGAACAACAGAGATTAACACCTGGTTCCACGCTCCGGGAAACCTCCAATCTCCCGATCATATGCCTTGCTGCGGGAAAGGTGGACCTGAGAACAACAGCAATTAAGAGAAAGTTCCACGCTCCTCAAAACCTCCAATCTCCCGATCAGAGGCCTTGCTGCCGGAAAAATGGACCTGGGAACAACAGAGATTAACACCTGGTTCCACGCTCCGGGAAACCTCCAATCTCCCGATCATATGCCTTGCTGCGGGAAAGGTGGACCTGAGAACAACAGCAATTAAGAGAAAGTTCCACGCTCCTCAAAACCTCCAATCTCCCGATCAGAGGCCTTGCTGCCGGAAGGATGGACCTGGGAACAACAGCCACGATTAACACCTGGTTCCACGCTCCGGAAACCTCCAATCTCCCGATCATATACCTTGCTGCGGGAAAGGTGGACCTGAGAACAACAGCAATTAAGAGAAAGTTCCACGCTCCTCAAAACCTCCAATCTCCCGATCAGAGGCCTTGCTGCCGGAAGGATGGACCTGGGAACAACAGCGATTAACACCTGGTTCCACGCTCCGGGAAACCTCCAATCTCCCGATCATATGCCTTGCTGCGGGAAAGGTGGACCTGAGAACAACAGCAATTAAGAGAAAGTTCCACGCTCCTCAAAACCTCCAATCTCCCGATCAGAGGCCTTGCTGCCGGAAGGATGGACCTGGGAACAACAGAGATTAACACCTGGTTCCACGCTCCGGGAAACCTCCAATCTCCCTATCATATACCTTGCTGCGGGAATGGTGGACCTGAGAACAACAGCAATTAAGAGAAAGTTCCACGCTCCTCAAAACCTCCAATCTCCCGATCAGAGGCCTTGCTGCCGGAAGGATGGACGTGGGAACAACAGCGATTAACACCTGGTTCCACGCCCCGGGAAACCTCCAATCTCCCGATCATATACCTTGCTGCGGGAAAGGTGGACCTTAGAACAACATCAATTAAGAGAAAGTTCCACGCTCCTCAAAACCTCCAATCTCCCGATCAGAGGCCTTGCTGCCGGAATGATGGACCTGGGAACAACAGCGATTAACACCTGGTTCCACGCTCCGGGAAACCTCCAATCTCCCGATCATATGCCTTGCTGCGGGAAAGGTGGACCTGAGAACA
This sequence comes from Acanthosepion pharaonis, assembly GCA_903632075.3. Taxonomy (NCBI): domain Eukaryota; kingdom Metazoa; phylum Mollusca; class Cephalopoda; order Sepiida; family Sepiidae; genus Acanthosepion; species Acanthosepion pharaonis. Next base: position 2,065,800 of record CAHIKZ030000213.1, on the reverse strand, counting down.
ACAGCAATTAAGAGAAAGTTCCACGCTCCTCAAAACCTCCAATCTCCCGATCAGAGGCCTTGCTGCCGGAAGGATGGACCTGGGAACAACAGAGATTAACACCTGGTTCCACGCTCCGGGAAACCTCAATCTCCCCGATCATATGCCTTGCTGCGGGAAAGGTGGACCTGAGAACAACAGCAATTAAGAGAAAGTTCCACGCTCCTCAAAACCTCAATCTCCCGATCAGAGGCCTTGCTGCCGGAAGGATGGACCTGGGAACAACAGCGATTAACACCTGGTTCCACGCTCCGGGAAACCTCAATCTCCCCGATCATATGCCTTGCTGCGGGAAAGGTGGACCTGAGAACAAAAGCAATTAAGAAAAGTTCCACGCTCCTCAAAACCTCCAATCTCCCGATCAGAGGCCTTGCTGCCGGAAAGGATGGACCTGGGAACAACAGAGATTAACACCTGGTTCCACGCTCCGGGAAACCTCCAATCTCCCGATCATATGCCTTGCTGCGGGAAAGGTGGACCTGAGAACAACAGCAATTAAGAGAAAGTTCCACGCTCCTCAAAACCTCCAATCTCCCGATCAGAGGCCTTGCTGCCGGAAGGATGGACCTGGGAACAACAGAGATTAACACCTGGTTCCACGCCCGGGAAACCTCCAATCTCCCGATCATATGCCTTGCTGCGGGAAAAGGTGGACCTGAGAACAACATCAATTAAGAGAAAGTTCCACGCTCCTCAAAACCTCAATCTCCCGATCAGAGGCCTTGCTGCCGGAAGGATGGACCTGGGAACAACAGCGATTAACACCTGGTTCCACGCTCCGGGAAACCTCCAATCTCCCGATCATATGCCTTGCTGCGGGAAAGGTGGACCTGAGAACAACAGCAATTAAGAGAAAGTTCCACGCTCCTCAAAACCTCCAATCTCCCGATCAGAGGCCTTGCTGCCGGAAGGATGGACGTGGGAACAACAGCGATTAACACCTGGTTCCACGCTCCGGGAAACCTCCAATCTCCCGATCATATGCCTTGCTGCGGGAAAGGTGGACCTGAGAACAAAAGCAATTAAGAGAAAGTTCCACGCTCCTCAAAACCTCAATCTCCCGATCAGAGGCCTTGCTGCCGGAAGGATGGACCTGGGGACAGCGATTAACACCTGGTTCCACGCTCCGAAACCTCCAATATCATATACCTTGCTGCGGGAAAGGTGGACCTGAGAAATTAGAGAAAACAGCAATTAAGAAAAGTTCCACGCTCCTCAAAATATCCGATCCTGGGACCGGCCTTGCTACTGGATAAAGGTGGACCTGAGAACAACAGCAATTAAGAGGCGGTTCCACGCTCCTCAAAATATCCGATCACCGGCCTTGCTACCGGATAGGATGGACCTGAGAACAACAGCAATTAACACCTGGTTGCACGCTCCTCAAAATCCATCCGATCACCGGCCTTGCTACCGGATAGGTGGACCTGAGAACAACAGCAATTAAGAGAAAGTTTCACGCTCCTCAAAACCTCCGATCACCGGCCTTGCTACTGGATAGGTGAACCTGAGAACAACAGAACAATTAAGAGGCGGTTCCACGCTCCTCAAAATATCCGATCACCGGCCTTGCTGCCGGAAAGGTGGACCTGAGAACAACAGCAATTAAGAGGCGGTTCCACGCTCCTCAAAATATCCCCGATCACCGGCCTTGCTGCCGGATAGGTGGACCTGAGAACAACAACACCTTAAGAGGCGGTTCCACGCTCCTCAAAATATCCGATCACCGGCCTTGCTGCTGGATAGGTGGACCTGAGAACAACAGCAATTAAGAGGCGGTTCCACGCTCCTCAAAATATCCCCGATCACCGGCCTTGCTGCTAACAACGGATACATCTGGTGGACCTCCAGAACAACAGCAATTAAGAGAAAAGTTCCACGCTTCCTCCAAATATCCGATCACCGGCCTTGCTGCCGGATAGGATGGACCTGAGAACAACAGCAATTAACAGGCGGTTCCACGCTCCTCAAAATATCCGATCACCGGCCTTGCTACCGGATAGGTGGACCTGAGAACAACAGCAATTAAGAGAAAGTTCCACGCTCCTCAAAATATCCGATCACAGGCCTTGCTACCGGATAGGATGGACCTGAGAACAACAGCAATTAAGGCGGTTCCACGCTCCTCAAAATATCCGATCAAATGCCTTGCTACCGGATAGGTGGACCTGAGAACAACAGCAATTAAGAGGCGGTTCCACGCTCCTCAAAATATCCCTGGTCACCGGCCTTGCTACCGGATAGGTGGACCTGAGAACAACAGCAATTAAGAGAAAGTTCCACGCTCCCTCAAAATATCCGATTACCGGCCTTGCTACCGGATAGGTGGACCTGAGAACAACAGCAATTAAGAGGCGGTTCCACGCTCCTCAAAATATCCGATCACCGGCCTTGCTACCGGATAGGTGGACCTGAGAACAACAGCAATTAAGAGAAAGTTCCACGCTCCTCAAAATATCCGATTACCGGCCTTGCTACCGGATAGGTGGACCTGAACGAACAACAGCAATTAAGAGGCGGTTCCACGCTCCTCCTCAAAATATCCGATCAAGGATGGACCTGGGAACAACAGGCACCTTGCTACCGCATATGGTGGACCTGAGAACAACAGCAATTAAGTGAAAGTTCCACGCTCCTCAAAATATCCGATTACCGGCCTTGCTACCGGATAGGTGGACCTGAGAACAACAGCAATTAAGAGGCGGTTCCACGCTCCTCAAAATATCCGATCAGAGGCCTTGCTACCGGATATGGTGGACCTGAGAACAACAGCAATTAACAGGAGGTTCCACGCTCCTCAAAATATCCCCGATCACCGGCCTTGCTACCGGATAGGTGGACCTGCGAACAACAGCAATTAAGACCTGGAACAACAGTTACACGCTCCTCAAAATATCCCCGATCACCGGCCTTGCTACTGGATAGGTGGACCTGAGAACAACAGCAATTAAGAGGCGGTTCCACGCTCCTCAAAATATCCGATCACCGGCCTTGCTACCGGATAGGTGGACCTGCGAACAACAGCAATTAAGAGGCGGTTCCACGCTCCTCAAAATATCCGATCACAGGCCTTGCTACTGGATAGGTGGACCTGAGAACAACAGCAATTAAGAGAAAGTTCCACGCTCCTCAAAATATCCGATTACCGGCCTTGCCTTGCCGGATAGGTGGACCTGAGAACAACAGCAATTAAGAGAAAGTTCCACGCTCCTCAAAATATCCGATCACAGGCCTTGCTACCGGATAGGTGGACCTGAGAACAACAGCAATTAAGAGAAAGTTCCACGCTCCTCAAAATATCCCCGATCACAGGCCTTGCTACCGGATAGGTGGACCTGAGAACAACAGCAATTAAGAGAAAGTTCCACGCTCCTCAAAATATCCCCTATCACAGGCCTTGCTACCGGATAGGTGGACCTGAGAACAACAGCAATTAAGACCTGGTTCCACGCTCCTCAAATTATCCGATTACCGGCCTTTGCTACCGGATAGGTGGACCTGAGAACAACAGCAATTAAGAGAAAGTTCCACGCTCCTCAAATCCTCAAAATCTCCGATTACCGGCCTTGCTGCCGGATAGGATGGACCTGGGAACAACAGCAATTAACACCTGGTTCCACGCTCCTCAAAATATCCGATCATCGGCCTTGCTACCGGATAGGTGGACCTGCGAACAACAGCAATTAACAGGAGGTTCCACGCTCCTCAAAATATCCGATCACCCGGCCTTGCTACCGGATAGGATGGACCTGCGAACAACAGCAATTAACAGGCGGTTACACGCTCCTCAAAATATCCGATCACCGGCCTTGCTACTGGATAGGTGGACCTGAGAACAACAGCAATTAAGAGGCGGTTCCACGCTCCTGAAAATATCCGATCACCGGCCTTGCTACCGGATAGGTGGACCTGCGAACAACAGCAATTAAGAGGCGGTTACACGCTCCTCAAAATATCCGATCTCCCGATCATATGCCTACCGGATAGGTGGACCTGAGAACAACAAGTATTAAGAGAAAGTTCCACGCTCCTCAAAATATCCCCGATCACAGGCCTTGCTACCGGATAGGTGGACCTGAGAACAACAGCAATTAAGAGAAAGTTCCACGCTCCCTCAAAATATCCGATTACCGGCCTTGCTACCGGATAGGTGGACCTGCGAACAACAGCAATTAAGAGGCGGTTCCACGCTCCTCAAAATATCCGATCACCGGCCTTGCTACCGGATAGGTGGACCTGAGAACAACAGCAATTAAGAGGCGGTTCCACGCTCCTCAAAATATCCGATCACCGGCCTTGCTACCGGATAGGTGGACCTGAGAACAACAGCAATTAAGAGAAAGTTCCGCTCCTCAAAATATCCGATCACAGGCCTTGCTACCGGATAGGTGGACCTGAGAACAACAGCAATTAAGAGGCGGTTCCACGCTCCTCAAAATATCCGATCACCGGCCTTGCTACCGGATAGGTGGACCTGAGAACAACAGCAATTAAGAGGCGGTTCCACGCTCCTCAAAATATCCGATCACCGGCCTTGCTACCGGATAGGTGGACCTGAGAACAACAGCAATTAAGAGGCGGTTCCACGCTCCTCAAAATATCCGATTACCGGCCTTGCAACCGGATAGGTGGACCTGAGAACAACAGCAATTAAGAGGCGGTTCCACGCTCCTCAAAATATCCGATCACCGGCCTTGCTACCGGATAGGTGGACCTGAGAACAACAGCAATTAAGAGAAAGTTCCACGCTCCTCAAAATATCCGATTACCGGCCTTGCTACCGGATAGGTGGACCTGCGAACAACAGCAATTAAGAGGCGGTTCCACGCTCCTCAAAATATCCGATCACAGGCCTTGCTACCGCATAGGTGGACCTGAGAACAACAGCAATTAAGTGAAAGTTCCACGCTCCTCAAAATATCCGATTACCGGCCTTGCTACCGGATAGGTGGACCTGAGAACAACAGCAATTAAGAGGCGGTTCCACGCTCATCAAAATATCCGATCACCGGCCTTGCTACCGGATAGGTGGACCTGAGAACAACAGCAATTAACAGGAGGTTCCACGCTCCTCAAAATATCCGATCACCGGCCTTGCTACCGGATAGGTGGACCTGCGAACAACAGCAATTAAGAGGCGGTTCCACGCTCCTCAAAATATCCGATCACCGGCCTTGCTACCGGATAGGTGGACCTGAGAACAACAGCAATTAAGAAAAGTTCCACGCTCCTCAAAATATCCGATCACCGGCCTTGCTACCGGATAGGTGGACCTGCGAACAACAGCAATTAAGAGGCGGTTCCACGCTCCTCAAAATATCCGATCACAGGCCTTGCTACTGGATAGGTGGACCTGAGAACAACAGCAATTAAGAGAAAGTTCCACGCTCCTCAAAATATCCGATTACCGGCCTTGCTACCGGATAGGTGGACCTGAGAACAACAGCAATTAAGAGAAAGTTCCACGCTCCTCAAAATATCCGATCACCGGCCTTGCTACCGGATAGGTGGACCTGAGAACAACAGCAATTAAGAGAAAGTTCCACGCTCCTCAAAATATCCGATCACAGGCCTTGCTACCGGATAGGTGGACCTGAGAACAACAGCAATTAAGAGAAAGTTCCACGCTCCTCAAAATATCCGATCACAGGCCTTGCTACCGGATAGGTGGACCTGAGAACAACAGCAATTAAGAGAAAGTTCCACGCTCCTCAAAATATCCGATTACCGGCCTTGCTACCGGATAGGTGGACCTGAGAACAACAGCAATTAAGAGAAAGTTCCACGCTCCTCAAAATATCCGATTACCGGCCTTGCTACCGGATAGGTGGACCTGAGAACAACAGCAATTAAGAAAGTTCCACGCTCCTCAAAATATCCGATCACCAGCCTTGTTACCGGATAGGTGGACCTGAGAACAACAGCAATTAAGAGAAAGTTCCACGCTCCTCAAAATATCCGATTACCGGCCTTGCTACCGGATAGGTGGACCTGAGAACAACAGCAATTAAGAGAAAGTTCCACGCTCCTCAAAATATCCGATCATCGGCCTTGCTACCGGATAGGTGGACCTGAGAACAACAGCAATTAACAGGAAGTTCCACGCTCCTCAAAATATCCGATTACCGGCCTTGCTACCGGATAGGTGGACCTGCGAACAACAGCAATTAAGAGGCGGTTCCACGCTCCTCAAAATATCCGATCATCGGCCTTGCTACCGGATAGGTGGACCTGCGAACAACAGCAATTAACAGGAGGTTCCACGCTCTTCAAAATATCCGATCACCGGCCTTGCTACCGGATAGGTGGACCTGCGAACAACAGCAATTAAGAGGCGGTTACACGCTCCTCAAAATATCCGATCACAGGCCTTGCTACCGGATAGGTGGACCTGAGAACAACAGCAATTAAGAGAAAGTTCCACGCTCCTCAAAATATCCGATCACAGGCCTTGCTACCGGATAGGTGGACCTGAGAACAACAGCAATTAAAAGAAAGTTCCACGCTCCTCAAAATATCCGATTACCGGCCTTGCTACCGGATAGGTGGACCTGCGAACAACAGCAATTAAGAGGCGGTTCCACGCTCCTCAAAATATCCGATCACCGGCCTTGCTACCGGATAGGTGGACCTGAGAACAACAGCAATTAAGAGGCGGTTCCACGCTCCTCAAAATATCCGATCACCGGCCTTGCTACCGGATAGGTGGACCTGCGAACAACAGCAATTAAGAGGCGGTTACACGCTCCTCAAAATATCCGATCACAGGCCTTGCTACCGGATAGGTGGACCTGAGAACAACAGCAATTAAGAGAAAGTTCCACGCTCCTCAAAATATCCGATCACAGGCCTTGCTACCGGATAGGTGGACCTGAGAACAACAGCAATTAAGAGAAAGTTCCACGCTCCTCAAAATATCCGATTACCGGCCTTGCTACCGGATAGGTGGACCTGCGAACAACAGCAATTAAGAGGCGGTTCCACGCTCCTCAAAATATCCGATCACCGGCCTTGCTACCGGATAGGTGGACCTGAGAACAACAGCAATTAAGAGGCGGTTCCACGCTCCTCAAAATATCCGATCACCGGCCTTGCTACCGGATAGGTGGACCTGCGAACAACAGCAATTAAGAGGCGGTTACACGCTCCTCAAAATATCCGATCACCGGCCTTGCTACCGGATAGTTGGACCTGAGAACAACAGCAATTAAAGGCGGTTCCACGCTCCTCAAAATATCCGATCACCGGCCTTGCTACTGGATAGGTCGACCTGAGAACAACAGCAATTAAGAGAAAGTTCCACGCTCCTCAAAATATCCGATTACCGGCCTTGCTACCGGATAGGTGGACCTGCGAACAACAGCAATTAAGAGGCGGTTCCACGCTCCTCAAAATATCCGATCACCGGCCTTGCTACTGGATAGGTGGGCCTGAGAACAACAGCAATTAAGAGGCGGTTCCACGCTCCTCAAAATATCCGATCACCGGCCTTGCTACCGGATAGGTGGACCTGCGAACAACAGCAATTAAGAGGCGGTTACACGCTCCTCAAAATATCCGATCACCGGCCTTGCTACCGGATTGGTGGACCTGATAACAACAGCAATTAAGAGGCGGTTCCACGCTCCTCAAAATATCCGATCCCCGGCCTTGCTACTGGATAGGTCGACCTGAGAACAACAGCAATTAAGAGGCGGTTCCACGCTCCTCAAAATATCCGATCACAGGCCTTGCTACCGGATAGGTGGACCTGCGAACAACAGCAATTAAGAGGCGGTTCCACGCTCCTCAAAATATCCGATCACCGGCCTTGCTACCGGATAGGTGGACCTGAGAACAACAGCAATTAACAGGCGGTTCCACGCTCCTCAAAATATCCGATTACCGGCCTTGCTACCGGATAGGTGGACCTGAGAACAACAGCAATTAAGAGGCGGTTCCACGCTCCTCAAAATATCCGATCACCGGCCTTGCTACCGGATAGGTGGACCTGCGAACAACAGCAATTAAGAGAAAGTTCCACGCTCCTCAAAATATCCGATCACCGGCCTTGCTACCGGATAGGTGGACCCTGAGAACAACAGCAATTAACAGGCGGTTCCACGCTCCTCAAAATATCCGATTACCGGCCTTGCTACCGGATAGGTGGACCTGAGAACAACAGCAATTAAGAGGCGGTTCCACGCCTCAAAAATATCCGATCCCAGGCCTTGCTACCGGATAGGTGGACCTGCGAACAACAGCAATTAAGAGGCGGTTCCACGCTACTCAAAATATCCGATCACCGGCCTTGCTACCGGATAGGTGGACCTGCGAACAACAGCAATTAAGAGGCGGTTCCACGCTTCTCAAAATATCCGATTACCGGCCTTGCTACCGGATAGGTGGACCTGAGAACAACAGCAATTAAGAGGCGGTTCCACTCTCCTCCAAGCCTCCAGTCTCCCGGTCAGAAGCCTTGTAATTTATCATCATTTTTCACAAAATTAAAACGTACTGTTTTGGATCAAAAAAATTCTTTCCGACTTAAAACAGCTCCTTTTTCTCGTCGTCACTCTCTGTCATCAGATTTTCTGGATCGGGCCGCCAAAACTTAAAATGCTAAGTTTCACATCATCATCATCATCATTAGTCCTATGGTCGAATGTGGCCGTAGGGTCTGTGATATGAAAACCCAGAATAGAAAGAATAGCAAAAAATAGATGAATACAATGAAATAAAATAAAATCCGTATCGGACTTGATTCATTGACCTTCTTGTTTTGTTACGGTTTGTCAACCGTTTGTGGTTTATTTAAAATCAAAACCCTATTGTAGATACACATTGTGGATTGTTTATGGGGAATTCGTGGAAGGTTATCCCATGACAACGTACGTTCCCAGCATATATTACGCTATGTTTGGTCTGCATGTATATTGGCCTTTTGTAATGATTAAAAGGAAATGCACTGAGTGTTGGTGAATACCAAATAAATCTTTATATAACACAATATAATAACACAGAAGAATAAGGTTCAAGAGGTCATGTGTAAAAGTCCTGTCGCATAAGAAAGAAAGAAAGAAAGAAAGAAAGAAAGAAAAAAAGAAAGAAAGAAAGAATGAATTCGGAAGAACAATGTATATAAAAATATATATGTTTGGTCGAATAATCTGGATATATCATACTTATTATAAAACCCATGTGGTGTGTGTGTGTGTCTGTTCGTTTATATATTGGATCGGATTTCCTACATTTTTCAACCGATTTCAACAAAACTTCATAAGACTATGTAAAATTACCTTTCAGTGGTTCTGACAGCGCCAAAAATTGGAAAAACACAATTATTTTTGCACGAAATCAATTTGAAAACACGATTTAGAGGCATCGCTGTCGCGAGAATGAAAGGGGGACAACTCATATCGAGTTATACTTATTATAAAACCCCGGTTGTGTGTGTGTGTGTTCGTTTATATATGGGATCGGATTTCCTACATTTTTAAACCGATTTCAACAAAACTTCATAAGACTATGTAAAATTATCTTGCAGTGGTTCTGACAGCGCCAAAAATTGGAAAAACACAATTATTTTTGCACGAAATCAATTTGAAAACACGATTTAGAGGCATCGCTGTCGCGAGAATGAAAGGGGGACAACTCATATCGAGTTATACTTATTATAAAACCCAGGTTGTGTGCGTGTGTGTTCGTTTATATATGGGATCGGATTTCCTACATTTTTCAACCGATTTCAACAAAACTTCATTTTTTTTTTTTTTTTGGCAGGTAGTGTTTCTTATTGTCTTGCACGAAATCAATTTGAAAACACGATTAACAGGCAACGCTGTTTCGAGAATGAAAGGGGGACAACTCATATCAATATATATACTTATAAAACCCAGGTTGTGTGCGTGTGTGTGTCTGTGTATGTGTGTGTGTGTGTGTGTGTTCGTTTATATATGGGATCGGATTTCTTACATTTTTCAACTGATTTCAACAAAACTTCACTTTTTTTTTCGCAGGTAGTGTTTCTTATTGTCTTGCACACTTTTTTTTCTTTATTTTTACATTCAGAATGCTTTAAAAATTCCATTTACAAGACAATTGTTTATAATAAAGTTCTATTCAATCGGTAGACTCATAACGATTGAAAACAATGTTTTTGTTTGTGTTTGGGTTTGACCAATTCGTAAAAAAAAACAAAAAAAAACTAATTAAGACATGCGTGTCCGTCAACCTTAAACAATAATCTTTGTCAATTTTATTTTTCAGTCTTTATGATGGTCGATACTTGATCTATCTCTTACTGTTACATCCCCGGACAACGCCGGGCTCTACTGCTAGTTATATATATTTATCTTTATTTTAATGTTCTCAAGTTCACGGATTAATTTCTTAATTTCGTTATTAAACTGATAAAGGAAGGCACCATGGATTTTTATCATTTCTTTTATTTTCCTAAGTCCTCTTAATCTCATCCAGGATCATTTTCAGGGGTGAATTGCCATGAGAAAAAATAATGTAATTGATGGATGTGATTTTTTTGTAAATGTGCATGAAACGCGCAGTTATAATCACGAACCCGTATGAACGCTCTCCGTTTATAGTCAATTTAAAAATTAACAGTTAAGAATAATATGCATGTAAGGGAGGTAACTTAATTTGTATCTTTTTTACTATTATTTTTTTAAAATACTCAACCTGCAATTTTTTAAATTTAAAAATGTTATTTTTTTACAATTTGAATATCCCAAAACATTGCTTTAATAGGCATTTTAAAACATTGTTAATATACTCAAAATTAAACTTATTTAACGTTGGTTGTATTTTTTTTATATAAAGGGCTTCAAGAATTTGGAGTTCTGGTTCGATCTTCATAGTGGAGTATACTTGTATTAGCAATTAATATTTCTCTAAAATAAAAACAAAATAGGCAAAATATTTCCAGATTATTCAAACAAACATGCTTAAACGAAGATATGCTGCCTAAATATACATAAATATGTGTGTATATGCGTGTGTATAAGTATGTATGTATGTATTTTTTAAAATCGGCATCACCCCATGCAAGGCAATAAAGCCACTAAGACACAAGGGGTTACAGTGTGTGGGAGAATTAGGAACAGAAACATTAATAATGAGCGGAAAGAGTAATCTGGAGGACATTAGATAGCGATTGACAGTGCATTTAAATTTTTGCAGATTAAAGTTGGTTGGAAAGCATTGAGCCGGAAGGGAGTTCCATAAGCCAGAAGTGCGAGGAACAAAAGCGTTAGCATAGAATTTACGGTTATAACTAGCCAGCTCAAGTGTATATTGATGAGATCTCGACGCCAGTCTAGCACAGAGCTTAAATTCAAAACGTCTAGGTGCCATAGCGAAGAGCTCATTCGAACAATTGCCCTGACTGAAGCTGAGATGCCAGATCAGAACCAATAATATTCTTCTTTGGGTTTTATCAAGGAGCACAAGGTAAACAGGAGGAACACATGATCATATGTGGCAACAATATTCTAAGCATGGAGGAATGGTAGACTTATAGATATGTAAGATAGATTCTGGAGAGAAAAAGAGTCTAGCTCGACACAGTGAACCGAAGTTCTTAGCAGCTGACCTAGCAACGGATTCAATAAAGTCTTCCTACTTTATGTTAGCTGAGAACTTTAGCCTGAGAAGAGGCAATATGGATTGGGTGATTATTTTTGTGCGGGTGAATATTTCATTATCAATGGCTGAAAACAAAAAGATCCAAACCAATAAAAGATTCAACGAAAAATTCGCAGATTCATTACTAGGTGACGACCAGATGTGTCTGGATGTATCTAGATGTATTCTGTATTCTGGATGTGTCTGGGTGTACCTGGATGTATTCTGTATTCCGGAATGTGTCTGGATGTATTCTATATTCTGGATGCGTATGGATGTATCTGGATGTATTTTGTATTCTGAATGTGTCTGGATGTACCTGAGGGAGGGGTCTGATGGCTTTTGAGGCCGAAAAACACCAATGATGCCAGAAACGAATGCAAGATTGCTATCTGATGTCCATCCTCTTCTATGGCAGAGAATGTTGGACAATCTCCGCGTGGATGATGAGAAAACCAGAGGCAGCAGAAGTTTGGTTCTACAGAAGGATACTGGGAATCCCATGAACAGATTAATTAAACAGCAAGGAAGTTTTAAAGAAAATGGCAACAGGACGAGCAATTCACAGAATAAACAGAATCAGGAACAGACAGCTAAAATGAGAGAAGTGAGGAAAGGCTGGTTAACATTGACTATCTTCAGCTGATAGATCCTCGTGACCTTTTCATTCTAACAATTTCCTCAATTACCACACGAAAACAGGAACTTTTCATTCCAACAGCTACCAAAATACTAAATATTCGCCGGGGTCCGACTAAAAACATTCATGCAGTAAAAATTGGATTATTATCTTTTTAAAGGCAGAAGATTGGTTCTACAGAAGGATTGTGAGAATTTCACGGAGTAAATAAGCAAGAGAGAAGAAAATGGCAACAAAAGGACACTTATACTCAGAATCAGAAAAAAAGCCAGCCGAAGTTCCTTGAACCATGATGAAGAAAGATGGAAAACTTAACACACATTGAGCAAGAGAGATATGGGAAGGCAGCAACCCATTTAGTTGATGATCACGTGTGAACAAACTGCGGAACGGGGTGGGGGGGAATGAGAGTCTGAGCAAAGAGGGAAAACCTGCCGAAAGCTACACAAGATAAGAGGAAGTTATGGAGAATCTATGACAACTAGATTCTGGCGGGACGCGGCACATAGAAAAAGAAGAATAAAGTGGAATATGGGACGTTTTTCTGTCTGATTTCTTTAAGTTGTCCAGAGGCTTGACGTCCGATAATTCGACCGTTCACCATAGACATGTCAGAAGTTGGCTCTGACAAGTAAGGGATGAGTTTCGGGTCGTTATCATGTTGACCACTTGATCCCAAAAACAATCAAATGAGTGTGGGTATAGGGCCGTATGACATGAAAAGATATCGTTGTGTGCATGTGCGTGTATGTGGGCGCACATATGTGTGTGCGTGTGTGTGTGTGTGTGCGTGTATGTGTGTAAGTGTGCGCGCGCGTGGTGTGTGTGTGTGTGTGTGTGTGTGTGTGTGTGTGTGTGTGTGTGTGTGTGTGACTGCATTTCTTCAATCTCCTTCTCCGTTCCGAATAACGTTTTTGATTCACATTCGTTATTAAGTGAACAAATTCTTTTTCGAACATCGAAATTAGATAGATATAAAGACAAACAGACTGACAAGTCTACAAAATGAGATAGATAGATAGATAGATAGATAGATAGATAGATAGATAGATAGATAGATAGATAGATCTGGAATATGCTTAGATAGATAGATAGATAGATAGATAGATAGATAGATAGATCTGGAATATGCTTAGATAGATAGATAGATAGATAGATAGATAGATAGATAGATCTGGAATATGCTTAGATAGATAGATAGATAGATAGATAGATAGATAGATAGATAGATAGATTCTACTCACTGATGATTCCAGACTGGCTGTTGATCCCTGTGAACACCTTTACAGGTTACTTCCGGTGATACTATCGATCCAGACTCATATCTGCCCCCTCGGTGATTAAAGCCAAGGAGTGACTGGAAATAGAAAAAAAAAACAAATCAATTTACTTAAATCAATCAGACATTTTATCGATTATATTTCAAACCTTTTTTACATCACTGTTGGAAACTCGTCTAAACCATTCTTTCTTGTCGAGATAAAAACAAGTCGCCCATATTTACTTGAAACTTTTTAATATTATTTTTTTATTTTTGACAAAGCAGGACGCTAACCCAACGAGGCTGAGCTACAAAATCAATAAAAATGATTCACATATATTAAAAAACAAAAACTATTATTATATCGATTTTGTCGACGGTACAATATAGTAAGGTCAGTTGGGCACTGTCTGTGAGAAAAAGAGTACTATGATGCAATTCAATCCGCCAGACATTTGGAAACGGTATGCTGTACTGCTTGGCATTCGCACCGGAAGCTCACGAACATTTCAAAGTGTTTGGGTGTCAATCTGAGGACGGTTCAAAGAATTCGGAAAGAGTTGGATGAGTCTAATGGTGATAACGAAGGTAGGGCAGCTCGGAAAAAAAACTCCCGAATTTGTTGATGAGAGACTCAGACTCAATACGGATACCTACATCAAGTTCTACCCTGGGTCAAGATTGTGGCTGCTGCAAGACCTTATGTCTGGCAATTGGACTCTGCAGTATGCCACACAAGAGAACCCAGTCAATTTCTCGACCATCACCTCTTACGCCTGGCCTGCAACCCGCTTGATTATTATGTGTGGCATGCAGTTGAGTGAGAGACCAACAAAAATTCCTTGTAATATCAAAGATGAACTGAAAGCAAGGATTATGGCAGCTTTCATCAGCTTAAACAAGGAGACCGTCCAGAAGAGTTGCAGGAGATTCCGAAGTCATCTGGAGGCTGCCACTAAGACGTGGCAACAGATGTCAAGATCAGCCGACCACTCTCCCAGCCTGGCTGAGTGACCTGAGCCCGACAATGGCGATTTTATTGAATAAATTTACTCTTTAGTATTTCAAGATATTTTCTTGTAATTTTGGTATATATATATCTGTTAAAATGAGATGTCAGTATTATTTTAATTTTTGTGTAATTTAAGCAACAATTTATCCCTCACACCCTGTATAAAAATAGTTTTAAGGCCTGCTATATTAATGGTTATCAGACAATTTCTGTAACCACATCACACCTTACATCTGGCCACCTAACTCCCCAGACTGCACCCCGCTTGATTATTATGGGTGGATCACAGTTGAATGAGTGACCAACAAAAGTCCTTGTAACACCAAAGATGAACCGAAGGCAAGGATTATGGGAGCATTCACTAACTTAAACAAGGAGACTGTCTAGAAGAGTTGCAGGAGATTCCGAAGACGTTTTGAGGCTGTGGTTTAAACCAATGGCGATTTTATTGAATAAATTTACTTTTTGGTATTCGAAGATATTTTTGTGTAATTTTGGTAAATGTATCTGCTAAAATGAAATGTCAGTGTTATTTTCATTTTTACATAATTTAGATGACAATTTATCCATCGCACCCTGTAAATAGTTGTGACGTGCCAATTCTGTTTTGTTCTGGAACAACATAATAATTAAAATGTTCCAACTGAAAATGTCAAAAGAAAAATTAGATTATCAGACAAAGTTTTGCAATTTCCCCTAGGACACAAAATATTATTTAAGGCCACGAATTTCACCACAACAAAACATAAATAATTTATACATATATTTTTAAAATCTATTATTATTTGAACCCTGTCCATATTTCTGGGATGAGATATTGCAACTATTTCCTTTCTTACTAATCCGGGTGTCCCCATGGGCTCCATTCTTGCCCCTACGCTATTTTTAATCTTCATTGACGACCTACCAGATGACATCAGATCTCATCTTGGCATCAACGCTGACGGCACTTACTCCTGCGTCGAGAGTAAAACTGATCAGCTAGACAAGACCAAAATGGCGGCTGATGTACAAAACGACTTCAAGACCGTCGTTAACTGGGGAAAAAGATGGCTAAAAAAAGATAACTACACTCCTACATCTGAGAAAGCCCTCTCTGCCCTCCATCAACATGGCTGCTGCTATCCTCCAAGAAAGTGACTAATTGTGCCTTCTCGGGCTACCGTTCTCAGCTGACATGAGGTTGAATCCATCGCCAGATCAGCTGCAAAGAAAGTCGGTTCAGTACGTCGAGCGAGAATCTATCTTGCATGTCTATAAGTCTATCATTCGTCCACACTTAAAATATTGCTGCTATATATGGTCCGGTGCTCCTGCTATTTTCCTTGAGCTCCTTGATAAGATCCAGAGAAGTATCAGCAATATTACTGGTCCTGATCTGGCAGCTCGTCTTCAGACACTTGCCCAACACCGTAAGGTTGCCCCTCTGTGCTTTTGTGGTAATTGTTCGGATGAGCTATGGTACCTGGATTGTATGAATTTAAGCGCAATACCAAACTGGCAGTGAGATCTCATCAATTTGCAGTTGAGCTAGCTAGATGTATCCGTAGGTTCTGTGCTATTTTTTTCTCGCACTTCTCGCTTATGGAACTCGCTTCCAGCTCCATAATTTCCAGTCAAATTTAATCTTTAGCAATTTAAATGCAATGTCAATTACTATCTACTGTCCTCCTGGTTACTCTTTTCTCTTTCTCTTCATGAGTAATGTTTCTCTTCCTAATTCCTCCACACCCTGTAACCCCTTGCCTGTCTTAGTCACTGTACTGCTTTGTTTGTTTTTGTTGTGGATGCCGAGATGAAATTCGGTCCCCAATGAATGACAAACGCAAAAATTAAATATAAGAAATTAAATGTATTTACACAATAATACACTTGGTAATACGGTTTGTAAATCCAGAAACGCGGTTAGTAGCAATAATCGTGGCTGTCCTCTCGGTTTTGAGCGTGACCACCTCCTTTATTTCATGTCCTCACCCCACTCCCACTCCCCTCAAATTCTATGCATTCGCAGGTGACTTTCAGGCCAGCCAAACTGCGACAAATTTTGCCACAGAATTGGCATACCCGATCAGTTTTGTTTACAGTGACATTATTCGGTTGCACACTAGGTTTTGCACATTTAAGTGTTTGGTATGGACCAATCGTCTCATTTTATGTGCCATTGAAAAACTATACCACACGCGAAAAGTGGATTGAGTGCAGTGCAAGCTCAATTCACTATAAATAAACTCACGCACAGGTACCTCCTTTGACCTTTTTTCGTGTTTTTCCGTTTTTTTTGTTTTTGTTTTTGTTTTTTTGTGATGCTTTCTTACCTAACCTATGTCCCAAGTCCACTGGCGATATACGTTTTGGCGACGCATACAGTAGCAATAATATATATATATATATATATATATATATATATATATATATATATATATATATATATATATATATATATACAGTCTGGTAAATCCAGTCTCAAGTAGGACTTCCTTAGAGTCTACGTGCTTGTTAACTGTGACTTCTACAAGCGGTTACCTCACACTATTACTCTACCTCCAACTCAATCACAATCTCTGCTCACTCAATCTCTGTATTCTGACTGACTCGGGGTATTTAACGGCAGCAGTCCAAGTACATACTGGTCGAGTCCACTTGTATGAAAAAGAGGAGGACCCCATAACAGTTTTACCGATTAAAAAAAAAATTACACTATTTACATCGTTCGGAGTGTTGTCGTCATTGTTATTATTATATTCACGACGTTTCGTCTGTAGTGCGCCCCGACCTTCTTCAGGAGATATACGTTCGAATTTTACACATGGCTCTGTGCATAAAAGCGTTGGTTGGGACATTTGAGTTACTAATGCGAATTAACTGGAACAGAGATATCCAGTAACGGCATGGCACGCGGATTTATAAGACAAATATTTTGCATTTGTATTAGTAATTGAATATCCTAATTTGAATTAACTACTTTTAATAAGCAGACGATCTGAGACGAAAAATATTTACATTGATTGGACCGTTTTCCTCATCTATATTACCATATTCAAAACGTTTCGGTCATTGTACACTCCAGCCCCTCTTCAGGTGATATACGTTGGAATTTTGAACCGGACCCTTTATTTAGTCCAGTTGCTATGCCTTTGGATATCTCATTTAACAGTTGATTCCCCTTAGTAACTTAACTCTCCAAGTGTTTGTTACCTCTGCCTCTGCTGTGGTCGGGGATTGAACTCACAAGTCTTTAGGTCAAGTCACTTTTTTGGATCACTCAACCAACACTTTTATCCACTGGCCCTTAGGGACATGGGTGAATTTTAGGGACTTATAAACCTTATGTCAGTAAACATTTTTTTACCAGAGATCATATTGCAATTGTTTGTTATTGTATAGAGTTGTGAGTGACACAAAGCACAAAAGAGAGAAGCAAAAACTTGGACAGTTGAGTCACTAAGGGAAATTAACTAAAACTGAAATATCCGAAGGCATCTGGAATTAGAACAATCTACCCCCATGGAAGCGTTCGGTGCGAAATTCCACCTGAAGAGGGTCGGAGCGTACAACGGAAGAAACGTCGTGAATATGGCAATAAAGATGATTTGGTAGTTAAATAATGGCTTTAAGAATCAGCGTGGTGAAATAACCACATATTTTATTATCCTTAGCTTCCATGTCCGAAGTGGTCAAAGCGGCGTCCATAGAATATGATATGTCCCGGAAAGGGATCTATTTGAACGAAGTAGCTAAGTGGTTTTGGCTACTATAACCAAGTAGAATACGGTAGCAGTAATCGACTGGTAAACGTCATAGTCGCAGGTAAGAAGTGTAGATCAATGGCGTAGTCCAATGGGAGTCGTTATAGACTTAGCTCTCAGACTAAGGCTGTTGAACCTCCTACACGTCCGTCGGTATTTATGACGGACACCAGCCAATCATATTCCAGTGAGAGGGAACACAGGTGTTATGAGATACTAATTTTAGTATTTCCGGAACAACAAAATAATAATTAAGATGTTATCTTTAAAAATGTCAAAAGGAAATTTGATTTTAAAGTTTAGCAATATTGCAATTGAATATATTTTATTTTTTTAAATCTGTTATTTTTTGGTAGCAAAACAAAATAAAATTAGATTATACGGATTGACAACCCATATCCGAAAACCGAATATTTTTAGTATGGAGTTTGGCGCGCAGAAAGCTTATTTACTTGACCCACGCCACTAAGACATGACGTGGCAACAGATGTCAAAATCAGCCGACCACTCTCCCAGCCTGGCTGAGCGATCTGAGTCCGACAAACGTCAGTTGTTGTCAAGCGCTCATGTTGGGTAGACGTGAATGTACTGTTCGATGATATTTTTTTTTCGTAATTTTTGTCACTTTATACAGTAAAAACTTCAAAAAGAACTGCAGATACCCGAATGGGAAACAGTGAGAAAAAGAAAAGGATGAAACATCTCTCGTTATGAATGACACAAAAAATAGAGCCTTTGCAGAAGCTTGAATAGCAGTGTTCCTGTGCGGCCTCTGACTGGGGAATATGGCGTCGGAACAACCAGTGTACGATTTCAAGAAACAGAAAGACAAGTTACTTAAATATTATATTGAACGTGATGACTATAAACTAATAAACAATAAAAAAAATCACTACATACGACAAAAAAAAAATGGAGTTCTTGACCGTGTGCTAATTGAAAGGATTCGACAACAATGACGTGAACTTATGCCACTAACTGGTTTGTTGGTCAGAAAACAAGATACGATGAACGACTTAACATTAAAGGCTAGTGTCAATATACAGAAAGTTGGCTGCAGAAATATAAGAAGCGACAGAGAGGCGCGAGAACGTAATATATATTTTCAATTTATCGTTTGATGCTGATCATTTTTAAGTTATAGAAGGCATTTTTTGTGTGTGAAATAAATAACATTTATTTATTAATTATGGCGTTAATTATCCCTTTATTTCATTTATTACTTTATAAATAAACTGTAATAATATTTGTAGTCTTTTTTTTATCCCGCCTGGTGGGAGTATTCATACGTTTTTGATGTAATATTATTTGAATTTCGGAAATAAAGAAAAATCGAAAAACTGAAAAATCGGAGAAAGAAAAATCGGTAATCTGAAAAAAAAATCGGACAAAAGAAAAAATCGGACAAACAGAAAAAATCGGTAAACCGAAAAATATCGGCAAAAGAAAAAATCGGATAACCGAAAAATCCCAAAAGAGAAAAAATCGGCAAGCGGAAAAAATCGGTAAACCGAAAAATATCGGGAAAAGAAAAAATGGGATAACCGAAAAATCCCAAAAGAGAAAAAATCTGCAAGCGGGAAAAATCGGTAAACCGAAAAATATCGGAAAAAGAAAAAATCGGATTACCGAAAAATCGAAAAGAATCGGCAAACCGATAAAATTGGAAAAAGGAAAAAAGAAAAAATCGGAAACCGAAAAATCGAAAAAGCGAAAATATCGGCAAACCGAAAAAAAAGGAAATCCGAAAAATCAGCAAACAGAAAAAATCGGAAAACCGAAAAAAATTGGCAAGCGGAAAAAATTGGAAAACCGAAAAAAATTGGAAAAAGGAAAAACTGGGATAACCGAAAAAATCGGATATCCGAAAAAATCGGAAAAAAAGAAAAAAAAAACGGAAAACCGAAAAATTACAAACTGAAAAATCGAAAAACCGAAACATTGAATATTGCTGCTACATCTGAGTTGGTGCTTCTGATATTTATCTTGAGATTCGTGATAAAATCCAAAGAAGAATTTTCAATATTATTTGGCATCTCGGATATGGGATTGTGTACCTGTAGTCAAAATTTAACAATTTTCATTTACAATAATTCCTCGATTATCCGGACACCTTAGGTCAGAAATTGAAAAAAATATGTTCGAATAATACAAAATTCTGTATAAATGAATTGCTTCGATATTTGAAATTTAGCATTGAACCTGTGAAACTTTAACATGGCCGATATTATTATCCACCTTCTCGGAGTCTTCGGCAATTTCCGGCGCGATTATAACTTCAACAATGCCCTGGCCACTGTGGTGTTCATACCTAGGCCCGTCTGTATTGAACCAGACATTACAAGAATTAATTGACCTGATTTTTGTAATCATTTCACTCCCAAGCAAGGCAATAAAGTCACTAAGCCTCAAGTAGTTACTGAATGTGACAGAATAGGGGGAAAATTAAAACATTATTAATGAGAAAGAACAATAAAAGATCAAGAATTAAAAAGACGGAAGATGACGATTGGCATTGCGTTTAAATTTTTCAAGATCAGTGTTGACTGGAAAGCAAGAAGCCAGAAAAGACTTCGAGAAGCGTGAGAAAAGAAACTGTTAGCATAGATCCTATATATATATATATATATATATATATATATATATATATATATATATAGTCTAGGGGTAGAATCTCGGCTTAAAGCAATCGGACTGAAGAGCTGTGATACAGCAAAACTGTCTGTGGATGACAAAATATATGCTTCCAGGAAATCCGATTGAGGTCTCTTGAGAAAAGAGTAATTTTAAAAAAAGTGGCTCATAGGGCTATTAATGCCTATTGTTCTTCAACCGAATTGAATTAAGCTCTCCGGGTCACTGACATGTTTCGCATAGAAAACGTTGAAATTTCCCTTCCCCTCGATTATAGCCTAGGGGTAGAATCTCTGTCTGATACCAAATCGCTTGGGTTTCGATTCCAGCTTGAAGCAATCGGACGTCTAGCCACACTGAGCTGTGATAAAAGCAGAAACAGTCTGTCTGTGAATGACAATATATATATATATATATATATATATATATATATATATATATATATATATATAAATACAAAAAAAATAAAATAAATGAATCCAAACAAATAGACAAATAAATAATAAACAAATTAACAAACCACGTACGCACAGATAAACAAAATGTATTAATAACAACCAAGAATAAAATAATCATTAATGATTTTTTTTAAAAGTTAACAACACTATAAATAGCCAGAAAACTGCATTCGGATCCACAATTATTTCCACTCAATAGCCCCTAGAATAATTCGAAACACAACTTTAACGACCACCAAAACAACCTTTAGAATAATACAATAGACTACCCACAATGCAATACAATACACTACCCACAATGCATTACTAATCTCTATATATAAATAATTAAAGCAAAACTATAACGCTTTTGGCCGGATGCTGTACCTTCTTGCGTTGAAGCCCATCTTTCGCAAGTTACCGGCGAATCCGGTCCGCAATGAAATTACCCTCCCTAGGGCGATCATTGTGACCAGATATTCTGCCTATATTGACGACATGACTGCGTTCCTGAAAAGCAAGGCCGAGATTGATGAAGTTGGTAAGGAAATCAGCAGGTATGAGACGGTAGCGAGAGCCAAGATAAACCGTGATAAGTCTGAGGGCTTGTGGTCGGATGCGTGGAGGGGAGTTTCTCTTCCCGGGCCCTTCACTTGGACGGACAGGCCTCTCAGGATACTCGGCGTCTGGTTTGGCTTCGACCTCGAGTTGGAAAAAAATTGGTTGGAATTCTGGGAAAAGGTCAACGCTGTAGTGCATCTGTCGTCCCGGAAGAGGCTTTCCTTAAAGCGGAGGACCGAAGTTTGTGCCTCGCACATCTTCCCCATCTTTCTTTACCGGTTCTCGATACTTCCGCTCCCGTACACCGAACTAGTTCGAGTCTTCTTCTGTCTCCTGTGTGGGCGACAAGGCCCGTAAGGGCAGTCTAGGAATGACCAGCGTTGCGATTCGGCAACAGACGCTGGGACTCAAGTTTCTGTATCGAATGTGTATGCAAGACGAGGATAACGGGCCCCTTGTGGAAGGAAGACGCTAAGAAAGCATTTCCGTCTTTGAGAAGTGTGCATGGTAACGAGGAGGAGGCCCGGTGTAATCCTCGAGCCGAGTGCTGCTTCTATTACTAGTGTCGCCTTTGCTCTGAAAGACTTCACAAGGGTTAAGGAAGACCTCTCCGACACCCGGCTGTCTCCTAAGGCAACATATCACGTGTCAGTGTGCGGGGGGGGTCTCGAAATCTAAGCGATGAGCTCCGTTTGACGAATGAGGAATTTCGCACTGTGGCATTGAACCTATATCCCATGCAGAAACCGTCATTTAACCAGATGATTCTCCATGGGACACTGGTTCGATTCCTGTCGGCGGACGTATATTTTTATACGAAATGTCTCGAGTATTCAGGTCTATAAATGTAATTAATACTGTTTAATTAAAAACAGAGCATTTAACCAAATAATTTGTATACATAGAAATAACGTTAAACAGAAAATATGTTAATATACATACATATATATATATATATATATATATATATATATATATATATATATATATATATATATATATATATATAAAAAAAATATATATATATATATATATATATATATATATATATATATATATATACATAAAACAAATGTTAGCGATTTACGACAGTTTTATATACACAAAACCCTTTCAGAAAAAATAAAAAAGTAAAATAGATAAATCTCCATAGACACTTAATCAGACTAGACGATGTCATCTTCCGCTTTAAATTTAGACACCCCCAACCTTACCCTGACTTGACGTCTTTGAATGTAACTGAGATATTGATACAAATTATTAACACCTTACGCCCCTTTTCTTTAAACAATTGCTCTAGCCGATACCATAGAAATCTTAATTTCAATAATGAATATGCTTATAAAACGCGTAAATTTCAGGAATAAGTTATTCCAAAAAAAAATTCGCTTGAAGATGGAACAGAGCTTAGTACTTTAATTCAATTTAATTCAAATAATTATATTGAAGTTTTCGGCTCTTGCTTTGAAACAGATGTAGCGTGTTGGAATCATATTTTTAAATAAATAATTATATTTATGCTCTACTTTTGTATCGAGCACTATTTTTTAAAAATAATAACAAAAATACTAAAAATTTTGAATTATTTACCTAACGAGTTCTTTCCTATATTTCTATATATTTTCACATATATATATATATATATATATATATATATATATATATATATATATATATATATATATATATATATATATATATATAAAATCATTAGTATTTACTGTTTGACTTGGAAAGAAATCTTATTTATTTTGACTCTCACAAAAATCAATTAGAGAACAATTATGAACGATATGAAACTCTGCTACGTTATCTTCGTCCGCCTTCATAAACCTTCATAAATCGTTTTTTTAACTCATCTGATTAAATTGGAATAACAGACGAGACGAATTCGATTGGTTGAATTAAAAAATAAAAAAATGGAGGACATTACTGAAATTTCCTCGGGCGTAAATTGATTAAGATTTCTTGTTTAACTCTAGTTCTGTTTTTAGCTTGTTAGTTCTTTTTGGCGAACCAGTAATGGTTTTTGCTAACCCTGTGCCGACTTAGGGTTTTAAAATCATTCAGTGTACCAAGAGCATACATATTTTTATACAAGTCAAGGTCAATATACCTGTTCTACAATATATATTATATAGTAATATATACTTTAGTAAATATTGACATTGAAACAGCTTAGTATATATTGAATTTATATAGTATATATGCTTTAGTATACACTAGCAGTATGGCCCTGCGTTGCCCGTGCTTGATTCAAAAATCGTACGACTCATACAACAATCGCTATCACTTGACTTAAAATATTTTTGCCCTTCCTTGCCTTTAACGGAGTGCCCTTTGCCGTGCCGATGTTGCTACATGCCTTACTTCTTGCTTATCTCACACTGCGAATTTTTTCTAAGCTCTATGCTAAACATTAAATCTGTTACAAAAAAAGAACTAAACAAAATGAACACAAAACGATCAGCTTTAAAAAAGGACTCTTAACTGGAAAAACCGAATTAAAAATGAATGTTAACAGCAAATACTTTTTTACACCCAACCCAGTTCTGCGGAATCAGAATCAAGATTGAGTTTAAGCAAGCGAATGAGCCAATTGGAGTAAAGTGCCATGCAGATTTAAATTTTTCCCACTTGTGACGAATGCAGCTATCGATTTTTTTTTTTTTGCATGCTAGCATGCTAGTTAACATTCGTGTCAGTCAGCTGTTGGCTCTCATGCTAGCCAATAGAATCTTCCTGCCTATTCGTGGCAGCCAGCTATCACTCTGGCCAGTAGAAAATGGCCGCAAACTACATGGAAACTGCCGTAGAAGTATGAAAACAATCGATTATTTCCACTCTCGATGGGAGATGGTAAATGCAAAATCGGTCTTGGCCTTCCTGCTTACTTGGAGCATGTGCATGTAAATTTTGGTGCAAATCTGTCAAAAATTGCGGCCGTGCATTCGTTACACACACACGCATAACATATTCCTGCCTTTTATAGATAGAGATTGAAATTGAAACTGCTAAATATCTTCTTTGCGTTGTAGCAGGTATTGGTTCGAACTTCGTGATGGCACTTGCGGCTGCATGCCATTGGAAATTGCTTGACGTGCCATGTGTGGCACGCGTGCTGTAGGTTGCCGACCTCTGGTTTAGTATACTTTGTATTGGTCCTGATAGCATCTTACATATACGAATAATAGTTCCTAAAAGCATGTGGGACCGATCCTCTTCCTAAAATATGACAAAATATCAGAATTTATTTGAAATGTTTCCTGGTATATATATATATATATATATATATATATATATATATATATATGAAGAGAGAGAGAGAGAGAGAGAGAGAACGGAAAACCTTTCCCCGGTAACGTCAAAAAGAAAGAAAAAAGGCAATCTGGATTTTCTCACCCCTACAAGTTGAAACGATACACCAAGTATTACTTTTTCTTATCTATCGAGAGTCTGGCAATTCGAACGAAAACAAGTTTGAGAAAATGGCTTTATCTCTTTCTTGAGAAATTAGAAAAACAGATGTCATCGGCAAGAAGAGAAGCAGACGGGAATTATATTTTCGTTGGGGAAAACGAACTGGAAAACGAAAACAGGGAATGGGCCCACCGCGAGGTTTAGGATTATGAAAATCGATCGTGTCGTAACGGGCAAGGTGATCTGGTTAGTGTTTTTGCTAAGACGGCGATCGGCCCAAGGATGCAGAACACCGTGCCTCTTTTTTGAGAATTTAAGTAAACAAATATATTTTCGTTGACGAAAACTAATTGGGAAATAATTTCGCTCGGAAGGTTAAAAGCAAGGGGTCCGGTTTGTGTTCTCGCTGGACGGAGGTAAAATTGTAGAGAAGTGGAAGAGAGTCAGAGAACTGAAATTAACGAGGAGAAGAAACTACGCACGTTCACCTACACACTTTAAAAAATAGATTTATCATAAAGACAGGTAAGCCAACCCTAAAAAGAAAAAAACAACGCTAAACAGGAAACAAAGAATATTTTAAAAAACAATACACTCAATGTTTTAGTTACCGTAATGATCGTAATTTTGCTTTTTAAAGATGGTACTTTAATTAAAAGAGAATACAATTTACGAAGATTAGAGTGTATAGGATGTGCTTTAATCGCTATATCATCCACAGTAAATTTGCCTCAACTTTATTACAACGTTTCACTTTTTCTTGATCGTCCTGGGTATGACGATAAACTGCATCCGCGTCCTGGGTATGATGATAAACTCCATCCGCGTCCTGGGTATGATGATAAAATGCATCCGCGTCCTGGGTATGATGATAAAATGCATCCGCGTCCTGGGTAAGACGATAAACTAAATCCAACAGCAATCCCTCTGATCAGGAGGTTTTGAGGAGCGTGGAACTACCTCTTAATTGCTGGTGTTCTCAGGTCCACTCAGACCCGGGGTGATTGCATCTGTTAGGGTCCCAGCTATGGGCAAATAGTTAACCTCCAAACTGGTGCCAAAACCTGTAAAAATAAGTTGTGGCAACACATTTTTGTAAAAAAAAAAAAAATGTGGCTAGTGATGATTTTTGTATAAAAAATTATCAGCAATACATTTGTTTTTTAAAAAAAAAGTTACCAGCAATATATTTCTGGAAAAATATTACCAGCAATATATTTTGAAGCAACTATTACCATCAATAAAAAAAAAAAAAAACTTGTCGGCATTAAATAACCCATTGAGGTTGATATGTGCTTTAATCGCTATATCATCCACAGTAAATTTGCCTCAACTTTATTACAACGTTTCACTTTATCTTGATCGTCCTGGGTATGACGATAAACTGCATCCGCGTCCTGGGTATGATGATAAACTCCATCCGCGTCCTGGGTATGATAATAAACTGCATCCGCGTCCTGGGTATGATGATAAACTCCATCCGCGTCCTGGGTATGATGATAAAATGCATCCGCGTCCTGGGTAAGACGATAAACTAAATCCAACAGCAATCCCTCTGATCAGGAGGTTTTGAGGAGCGTGGAACTACCTCTTAATTGCTGGTGTTTCTAGGTTCACCCTGACCCGGGGTGGTAGCAACTGTTAAGGTCCCAACTATGGGCAAATAGTTAACCGCCAAACTGGTGCCAAAACCTGTAAAAATAGGTTGTAGCAATACATTTTTGTAAAAAAAAAAAAATGTGGCTAGTGATGAAACTTGTCGGCATTAAATAACCCATTGAGGTTGATATACCGTAAACCAAAAAAAAAACAAATTTTTCTTGAAAGATCTATTATTGTTACATAACCCCCAGGTGGGAGTGGTCTTGGTTGAAGGTGTCAATTCGATAATTAAGTTGCATTCTTCTTCCATGGCCGGTGAACGCTAGATGTTTTGAATCCAGAGATAAAACAACTTCAACACAGGGAATTTTAGACACTATTTACATTATTCGGACTCAGCTTTGTCGCCATATCTCTTACAACGTTTCGGCCGTTGTACGTTCCGGCCTTATTCAGGTGGTTGGAATCTCGAACTGAACCCTAGTTCCACGTGCCATGTTTAATGGATGTCAGTTATCAGTTATCTCCTGTTATCCACTTAAGGACACATGGCACAGTAGATAAAGGTGTTGGTTAGATCCAGTTACAGGACCCAAAGAGTCTAAGTTCAATACCCGGTTAAGGCAGTGGAGAACTTGGAGAGGCGAATTAACAGTAGATAACTGATAACTGACATCCATTAAACATGGCACGTGGAACTGGAACAGTCTACCCCAGTGAGCGAAATAAAGGTTTCGGTTCGACATTCCAACCACCTGAAGAAGGCCGGAGGGTACAAAGGCCGAAACGTTGTAATAAATATAGCGACAAAGATGAGGACAATAGTCCGAATAATGTAAACAGTGTACATAATACCTCATCTCAGAAATATAGACAGATACTGAAGGGATTTTAGCTGAGCTATTTTGTTAACATCGACGTATACATCTCTAACTATCCAGTGGGGTTGCTCTATTATTTCACTGGGGAGCAGTGCCAGACACGAAAGAAAACACGTCTACATTGTTCAGCGGTTAAAACTTGACTCGGTATTTACCTGAAATCCCCACAGAGCGGTTTAACGTGGGTTCTTCCGAGTCCGAAGTCTGGGGCAAAAATGCCACTTAGACCTCGTAATAACGGGGTCGGTTTTGTCTACCTTCCCAGACGAGACTCTGCCCTTCGGCACAGGCTCGTTTGGGTTCCTCTCTTCCCGAAGGCAGAGAGTTCCACAAGAACTTAGCGCGCGGCCAAGCCCTAATGCTAACTAATGTTAAGACTCGACACACGGAAAGCACTTTCTATCTATCGTTCCCACCCAGTGACTTTCTTGTTTTGTCTTTCATCTGACCCCAAAGGTCAACCTCGGTATGTCCGAGCAGAGTTACCATTTCCCCTAAAAATAATAGTCTGCTAAACTATCATTTAACATTACCACAATGTGAGATATTTAATAAGTTAATCAGTTATGTTTCATGCGTGATACACGCTTAGACGATCATGTATCTTTCGATACATGACTGACGAGGCAGATTTTTTCCCCTCTGTAGGCTGCCATTTTTTTCTGCGGTAGACCAGTTGCCATTCAACGCTATAGAACCCGGTCTGTCCTGCTATTTTACCCATAGCTGGGGGAGAAGAAGAGGATTTATACCTTTGCCAGGGTTGATAGCACGTAAGTGAATCTAATGGATCCGACTGAAATTCGAATTCGAACTCGTCTCTCCGATTCCTCAATCCAAGAAAATTTGAAATATTAAAATTGCAGCCCCCCCCTCTCCTTCGTGCCCATGTCTAGTTATAGCAATGTAAAAATCACATTCGTTCGATGAAGAAGTTCTACGCGGTAACAACGGTCGTTCAGATTAGCTCGTCAACCATTACCCTACGCTGCGCATGCATGTTATTATTTATTAAGATCACATTAATTTTAGCATAAGGCGCAAGTATGGGACACCTAGTGAGGATCAAACTCACTGTCTTGTAATAATTGTCTGCTCGACTGAATTTTTAACCATTACCTCACGCCGAGCAAATGATCATATCACAGGTATGAGGCACCCGGTAAGGATCGAACTTAAAACTCAGTATTTGTGTGTGTTTTTTGTTGTTGTTTTTTTGTTTGTTTGTTTTTTTTTAGCTTTTGACGCAAAGCCACAATTATAAGTCATTCAGTAAGTTTCGAACTTACAACTCAGTAGCAATGGGCTTTTATCTGTTACCCTGCCCCAAGGCGCCCGAGGACAAAGCGTGTGTCGCTGCCAAGACCTAAAACTCCCTGGAAACTAAATTGGGGCAAGTGGGTATCAGCTTGGGGGACGCAGCAATCGATCCAATCGAAGAGTTTACAGTTTTTTTCTTTTTTTAATTTTCGTTTCTTAGGCAGCCAGATTAACATGGGAGCAGCTTGAGGCGTCGGAGCGGAGTGTCCAAAAAAATGTGTCTGCTGGCGTAGTATAACTGTAGCTCAAAGTTCCACAAGAACTCTTGCGCAATAGTCTCTCTCTCTCTCTCTCTCTCTCTCTATATATATATATATATATATATATATATATATATATATATATATATATTCATTCTGTCTTGTATATTAAATGTTACTTGCCGTATATGAAGGGTGTCTATAAAGTCTCTTTAGAATTTAAAAAATATATTCATCATCATCAACCTTCGACCTCCCTATGGTTGGTTGGAACTCCATTGACAATCCATTTCCACACTGTTCGGTCCTGCATTGCTGTTCCTTGACCCCCAATGTCCAACCCTGAGTCCCGAGCTATAGTGTCTGGGGAAAGTCAATTTTTATGAGAAGACACTTCCAGAAGGACGCCATAGGAGTAAGGAGGAGACGATTTCCCTGTCCGCTCGATGACAGTGGCCGGCAAAATGTTATCTCTTTTAGTTTGAAAGATAGCAACATCTATCAGAGATGAAATTTAAATTTTTATTATTGCGTTATTGCAAAATTTTACCACATCACCAAATAGCTATTAATGTCAACAACTGAACACAAATAGTTATTAATTAAAACAATTAGTAATTAATTTATAATATTATTCATAACTACGTGTACAAGAATGTCATTTTTGATAAAAGTTTTTAAAAAATACGTAAAAAAACGCGTATATTGTCTAAAATTTCTTTTCCCACATTATAGACTTGTGCTATGTTATAATGCTTATTACTTAAACAATAATAATACTGAATATATATATATATATATATATATATGAAGAAAAATATACTGAAAAAACAAACAAAAATCCTACTATGCGATTATGCTGTTTTAATGTTTAATGTCAACGTCGAACGTTTCGGTCTAATAGACCATCTTCAGGACATATTCTTTTCGTTTTCCATTCAAAATACTCAAATTTTAGGAATACATTTTCACAACATCGCCCACGTGACGACGACGTGATCATATTTAAACGGAACGCTGATCTTATAAAAGATTTCAGTTATCTGTTTGGATTGGTATTGCTTTTATGTCCATCGTCTTTTTCATGTTTAAATTGTATGGCTGTCAATTAAAAACAGCCTAACATGCATATTAAAATTTGGAGATGCTAAAATGAAACAAGTGGAAAAATTGCAATATCTAGGAAGTGCTTTAACAGAGAATGGAAAAATGCGACCCCGAACTCCCAAGGTACATTGCGATAGAGAAATTTGTCTTCCAAAAGCGAAGCTGATGTAATGGGATAACCTATAACCACCATGAGTGACTACACTATAGGTAGTAACTACCTATAAGTATCCGTAGGGCAACGGAGTACAGTAGTCCAGCTGGGATCTGTTGAGCACGACTCAAACTTACGCGAGAACTACCGACCTTACTCACTACCGGATTGACTTGCAATGAGCATGCGCATAACTGTACCTTGTTTCTTATTGTACCGGTTATTACAATAAACCTTTACTTATTTACCCACCGTGTTTGTCAAGTATATATTCCTATTCGAATATAACAGAAGCCAAGTATTAAGAAACGGGAAAATTTCATTGAAGACAATAATGAACTTATCAACAACTAGCAGCCATACCCAGCTTGTCAATCAGAAAAAGCGTTCAATTAGAATGGAGCAAAAACAGCATCATGTTTAGATGTAACGGAGTCTATTTTCTTCAATTACTTTAAAGTACTTTAATTAAAAATATTTTTAATTAATGTATTTATTCAATCGAAGTTAGCCGACCACATGAAGGGGTAAAACAGGCAACATGAAGATCCACTTCAGAAACACAATTATTTTGGAGTTTTTGAAATTCAATTTGTCAGTGTGCTACCAGGGATGTAAAAGAGGATACATTTATAAAGCAATTGTTAAGTTTGATGAAAATTGGTTGAAAGGTCAACGAAAAATAAGAAAGAAACTAGTAAAAATGCGACTTTTTCGCGAGTTTTTACTATATGGCTGGACTCAATTATCAAGTTAAATGACTGTTAAACAATCAACTTATTGTTGGCTACAATTGAGTGGAGTTTGTATTAGATTGCTTGAAAACTGATGGAGTTTTTAGCTTAAAATTTGTGTTGAAATGGATTTGTGTTGAAATCAATATTTCGTTTTTCGCGGTTTCTCGCTAAACCCAGTAGCGTAGAAATAAAATGTGGTATTGTTGAGCACGTCATGATGTAAGTAACGTACATACTGAGTTTGAACGAAATCAGAGGAAAAAAGCTGAATTTAACGATTTTTAATCGGCTTTATCGATTATTTAAAAATTATCGATTTTCACGCTAAGAACCTATTTCTTACATTGTACAATGTATGTGCCAAGTTTGGTCAAAATCGATTGAATGGATCTCGAGTGAAATATCACACAGACAGACAGACACATACACCCTCTGTTTTATATATATATATATATAGATTAACAATCTTGATCGTGATGTGCAACAACTTATTCGAAAATTGGAAAAAAGACAATAAAAAAATTAAGCGATTGTCGGTTGAATTTAATAAAAATAATTTAATTGAATTTTAGCCGCTTAAAATACATTTTTAGCAAAAATCCCTTTTTAGACAAATTGACTCGAATACTGGACATTTTAGAACGCTAGCCTATAAATAAAAAATCAAGCAATCTACATATATGGATGGATGGATACTCGTATCCGGGGATGTCCGTCTACTAGCTAATTCCAGTTGCAGGCGCCTGCTCAGGCACATTTGAGTTTGTTCAACAACCACAGAGTCCATTTATTATTCAACTATGCTGGGCTTAGTTACAGTTTCTCGGAGAGAGCGCGTTATCTAGCGTGATCAACAGCGTGAACAACAGCGTGATCAACAGCGTGAACAAGGCCAGCAAACTCAAACCCTCGGTCATGGCGACTTGTCTCTTCGTGCTAAGACACTTCCAAAGAGCTCCGTCTACCTAATTTCACTCTCAAGGCTTGGGTCAACTCGTGGTATGGTTTTCACGAGCATTCCAAACATTTCAGCGCACTGAAATCGCTTCCCCCAGATCGATAACATCAGGAAGGTGACTTCCTAAGAAATCGACCATGGTGAGATTTGAACCAGGGTCTCATGGTCAGAATGCAAACGTTCTAACCACGTGGCCTACAAACCTACATATATACCTATATTAAATATAATATATATATAATATATATATATATATATATATATATATATATTCAATATATATATATATATATATATATATATATATATATATATATATATATATATATATATATATATATATATATATATATATATATATATAATATTTTTATATATATATATATATATTATAAATTTAATTTTATGTTCAAATTAAATTAAATTAAAGACATTAGTTCCATTTCATCCTGAAGCGAATTCTGAAGCTGTGTAGCGAAAAAAAAAATTTTTAAATCAATTAATTTATAATATTAATGCTCTGTAAATTTACATTGAGCACTATTTTGTAAACATAAAAATATCTATGAGAACACCGGATTATATATCTTACTGTTCTTTCTTTTTTTTATATATATATATATATATATATATATATATATATATATATATATATATATAATGAACAACAGACGCTTCAAGGTACCATGACAATAATTTATTTCACCAAAATCCTTTTTAAGGGATTTCGGATCATCAGGTAACACTTCCAACAATGAAATGAGAGGAAAAATATGATTAGAAATTGATGGGTAGTGTAATTTTATATAATTAAATAGGGAGGGTGAAGGTGGCGGTTAAAGAGACAAGACAAAATATAGTGAGGGCTAAATTTACATCTCTCTTAAATAATCTTTAAATTGGGGTAGGAGGAGTAATCTGACCTTGACCTATTTATATGGTAAAAGAAATAGGAAGTGGAATATAGGA
>CAHIKZ030000213.1:2005000-2030000 GCA_903632075.3 Acanthosepion pharaonis | reverse complement strand
CTCGTTTTATTCTCTCTCTCTCTCTCTCTCTCGTTTTATTTTCCTCTCTCTCTCTCTCTCTTCTTTCGTCTTTCGTTTTATTCTCTCTCTCTGTCTCTCTCTCTCTCTCTCTCTCTCTCTCTCTCTCTCTAATTCTCTCTTCTGATTTTCCTCTCTCATAATCAGTTCCATTTTCTCTTCTTTTGTCTCTCGTTTTATTCTCTCTCTCTTTTTCCGATTCTCTCTTCTGATTTTCCTCATTACTCAGTTCCACTTTCTCTTCTTTTGTCTCTCGTTTTATTCTCTCTCTCTCTCTCTCTCTCTCCGATTCTCTCTTCTGATTTTCCTCTCTCATACTCAGTTCCATTTTCTCTTATTTTGTCTCTCGTTTTATTCTCTCTCTCTCTCTCGATTCTCTCTTCTGATTTTCCTCTCTCATACTCAGTTCCATTTTCTCTTCTTTTGTCTCTCGTTTTATTCCTCTCTCTCTCTCTCTCTCTCTCTCTTCTCTCCTCTCCGATTCTTTTCTCTCTCTCATACTCAGTTCCATTTTCTCTCGTTTTATTCCCTTTTCTCTCTCTCTCTCTCTCGTTCTCTCTTCTGATTTTCCTCTCTCTACTCTTCCATTTTCTCTTCTTTCGTCTCTCGTTTTATTCCCTCTCTCTCTCTCTCTCTCTCTCTCTCTCTAATTCTCTCTTCTGATTTTCCTCTCTCATACTCAGTTCCATTTTCTCTTCTTTTGTCTCTCGTTTTATTCTCTCTCTCTCTCTCTCTCTCCGATTCTCTCTTCTGATTTTCCTCTCTCATACTCACTTTCATTTTCTCTTCTTTCGTCTCTCGTTTTATTCTCTCTCTCTCCCTCTCTCTCTGTCTCTCTCTCTAATTCTCTCTTCTTTTTCCTCTCTCATAACCAGTTCCATTTTCTCTTTTTGTTTATTCCCTCCTCTCTCTCTCTCTCTCTCTGATTTTCCTCTCTCATACTCAGTTCCATTTTCTCTTTTGTCTCTTTTTATTCCTTCTCTCTTTTCTCTCTCTCTCTCTCTCTTCTCTCTTACTCAGTTCCATTTTCTTCTTTTGTCTCTTTTTATTCCCTCTCTCTCTCTCTCTCTCTCTCCGATTCTCTCTTCGTTTTTCCATTTTCTCTTCTTTCGTCTCTCGTTTTATTCCCTCTTTCTCTCTCTCTCTCTCTCTCTCTCTAATTCTCTCTTCTGATTTTCCTCTCTCATACTCAGTTCCATTTCTCTTCTTTTTGTCTCTCGTTTTATTCTCTCTCTCTCTCCGATTCTCTCTTCTGATTTTCCTCTCTCATTTCTCTTCTTTCGTCTTTCGTTTTCTCTCTCTCTCTCTCTCTCTCTCTCTGTCTCTCTCTCTCTCTTCTCTCTTCTGATTTTCCTCTCTCATAATCAGTTCCATTTTCTCTCTTTTGTCTCTCGTTTTATTCCCTCTCTCTCTCTCTCTCTCTCTCTCTCCAATTCTCATTTTCTCTTCTTTTTCCACTTTTCTCTTTTTTGTCTCTCGTTTTATTCCCTCTCTCTCTCTCTCTCTCTCTCCCGATTCTCTCTTCTGATTTTCCTCTCTCTCATACTCAGTTCGATTTTCTCTTCTTTTTGTCTCTCGTTTTATTCCTCTCTCTCTCTCTCTCTCGATTCTCTCTTCTGATTTTCCTCTCTCATCTCAGTTCCATTTTCTCTCTCTTTTATTCCTCTCTCTCTCTCTCTCTCGATTCTCTCTTCTGATTTTCCTCTCTCATACTCAGTTCCATTTTCTCTTCTTTTTCTCTCGTTTTATTCCCTCTTCTCTCTCTCTCTCTCTCTCTCTCGATTCTCTCTTCTGATTTTCCTCTCTCATACTCAGTTCCATTTTTCTCTTCTTTTTCTCTCGTTTTATTCCTCTTTCTCTCTCTCTCTCTCCGATTCTCTCTCTGATTTTCCTCTCTCATACTCAGTTCCATTCTCTTTCTTTCGTCTCTCGTTTTATTCCCTCTCTCTCTCTCTCTCTCTCTCTCTAATTCTCTTCTGATTTTCTCTCTCATGTTCCATTTTCTCTTCTTTTGTCTCTCGTTTTATTCTCTCTCTCTCTCTCTCTTCTCTTTTTTTCCTCTCACTTTCATTTTCTTTTCGTCTCTCGTTTTATTCTCTCTCTCCTCTCTCTGTCTCTCTCTCTAATTCTCTCTTCTGATTTTCTCTCTCATAACCAGTTCCATTTCTCTTCTTTTGTCTCTCGTTTTATTCCTCTCTCTCTCTCTCTCGTTTCTCTCTTCTGATTTTCCTCTCTCATACTCAGTTCCATTTTCTCTTCTTTCGTCTCTCGTTTTATTCTCTCTCTCTCCCTCTCTCTAATTCTCTCTTCTGATTTTCTCTCTCTCTCAGTTCCATTTCTCTTCTTTTGTCTCTCGTTTTATTCCTCTCTCTCTCTCTCTCTCTCTCTCTGATTCTCTCTTCTGATTTTCCTCTCTCATACTCAGTTCCATTTTCTCTTCTTTTGTCTCTCGTTTTATTCCCTCTCTCTCTCTCTCTCTCTCTCTCTCCGATTCTCTCTTCTGATTTTCCTCTCTCATACTCAGTTCCATTTTCTCTTCTTTCGTCTCTCGTTTTTATTCCTCTCTCTCTCTCTCTCTCTCGATTCTCTTCTGATTTTCCTCTCTCATACTCAGTTCCATTTTCTCTTCTTTCGTCTCTCTCCTCTCTCTCTCTCTCTCTCTCTTTTCTCTCTTCTGATTTTCTCTCTCTGTTCTCTTCTTTGTCTCTCTCCCTCTCTCTCTCTCTCTCTCTCTCTCTAATTCTCTCTTCTGATTTTCCTCTCTCATAATCAGTTCCATTTTCTCTTCTTTCGTCTTTCGTTTTCTCTCTCTGTCTCTCTCTCTCTCTAATTCTCTCTCTCTCATTTTCTCTCTTCTCTCGTTTTATTTTCTCTCTCTCTCTCTCTCTCCGATTCTCTCTTCTGATTTTCCTCTCAGTTCCATTTCTCTTCTTTCGTCTTTCGTTTTATTCTTCTCTCTCTCTTTCTCTCTCTCTCTCTCTCTCTCTCTTCTCTTTCTTCTGATTTTCCTCTCTCATAATCAGTTCCATTTTTTCTTTTGTCTTCGTTTTATTCTTCTCTCTCTGATTTTCCCTCTCTCATACTCAGTTCCATTTTCTCTTCTTTTTCGTCTCTCGTTTTATTCTCTCTCTCTGTCTCTCTCTCTCTCTTTTTCCTCTCTCATAATCAGTTCCATTTTTCTTCTTTCGTCTTTCGTTTTATTCTCTCTCTCTCTCTCTGTCTATCTCTCTCTCTCTGTAATTCTCTCTTCTGATTTTCCTCTCTCATACTCAGTTCCATTTTCTCTTCTTTCGTCTTTCGTTTTATTCTCTCTCTCTCTCTCTGATTCTCTCTTCTGATTTCCCCCTCTCATACTCAGTTCCATCTTTTCTACTTTCGTCTCTCGTTTTATTCTGTCTGTCTGTCTGTCTCTCTTTCTTTTTTCTATCTCACGCTTTATTGTTCTCTTCATCAACTCCTCACTTTTTCGACCTCTCTACAGAGCTTACTGCCATATCACGCTGAAACGCCGGTTCTCGTTAAGCAACGTGGAGCCTGGTCAGTACCAAGATGGGTGACTGCTTTGGTAATACCAACTGCTGTAAATTGGATCTGCTGGTAGTATAAAAGGCTTACGACAATATCCCTTTGGAACATCGGTTTTCGTAGGATCACCGATGTTAAGCAATGTCGAACCTGGTCAGTACCAAAATGAGTGACTGCTTGGGAATACCAGCTGCTGTGAGATTGGATGTGCGTTTGGTATAAAGCGCTTACGGCCATATCCCTTTGATATATCGCTTCTTGTAAGATCACCAAAGTTAAGCAACGTTGAGCCTGGTCAGTACCAAGATGGGTGACTGCTTTGGAAATACCAACTGCTGTAACTTGGATCTGTGGGTAGTATAAAAGGCTTACGACAATATCCCTTTGGAACATCGTTTTTCGTAGGATCGCCGAAGTTAAGCAATGTCGAACCTGGTCAGTACCAAGATGGATGACTGCTTGGGAATACCAGGTGCTGTAACCTTGGATATGCGGGAGGTATCAAGGTCTTAAAGCCATATCCCGTTGAAAGATCACCGAAGTTAAGCAACGTCGAGCCTGGCAGGTAGGTAGGTGAATGTTTGGGAATACCAGGTACTGTAGACTTGGATGTATGGATGCTATATAGGGTTTACGGCCATATACCTTTGAAATACCGGTTCTCGTACAATCGCAGACGTTAAGCAACGTCCAGCCTGGTCATTACCAAGATGGGTGAGTGCTTGGGAATACCAGGTACTGTAAACTTGGATGTGCAATCGTGTAATGGATATCGGTTCGCTTAGTTTCTAATTCTAGATGAGTTCGCAAATACCCCTTAGGAAAGGCATGAATCCACTTCTTCTTCCCTTAGATATGGGTTAATTAGTAGATTTCGTATCAGTAAAAGTCATTATTATCACTAAAAAAAAACTCTTACAATCTTATAATATTTTCTGGCTTTAAATAACCTGCAAAAGGTTGATAACTCGTAAAAAAGCAAATCAATCTCATACTGACAAATCACGAAGTGTAAGTTTATCTTTACATACGCGCACTGTTGCTGAAAACATGGAATTTCTTTAATCATACTCGAACCGGACTCCCCCGACCATCCACATTTTTCCACTACCTCCCCTACTTCTCATGTACTGCTTATTTGTGTCCCGTTCTCTTTGTCTTTCTTCTTCCAGTTGTCTGTGTTGGTTTCTTTATTGCGTTTTCTTATTTGATAGAATCCAGCGGAAACAATGAAGAGAAAGAATAGTCAAAAAGTCCTGTGGGATGGATTAATGGATTGGTGGATTGCAGGAATAACTGAATGAATGGAGTTATGGATAAATGAAAGGGAATGAAATAAATGGAATGATGGAATAATGGCATGATGGAATGATGTAGTGATAGAATGATGTATAAATTGAATGAAATGATGGAATAATGGAATGACCAAATGATGGAATAATAGCATAATGAAATGATGAAATAGATAAATCGATGGAATGATGTAGTGATGGAATGATGAAGGAATGGAATGAAGTGATGGGATATTGGAATGATGGAATAATAGCATGACGGATGTATGGAATGATGGAATAATGGCATAATGGAATGGATAATTGGATGGAATGATGTAATGATGGATTAATGGATAAATGGAATGGAATGATGGAATTACGGAATGATGGGATGAAGGATAAATGGAATGATGGAATAATAATGAAATTAGCCTGAAAAGCTGGAAGATGTTCGTTCGCACTCTGAGTTGGTTGGTTGCTTGATTTTGTTAAGCGGCATATCAACACCTCTATGGGTCACTTAATGCTAAAATATTATGCTTTCAACTACAGATATTTGACACATAATCTTATACTTTCGGGGTAAGCTTATGTCTTTTAGATACATAGATTGAAGGTTATAAAATGTAATGTTTGTGATTGTGCGACCAAAATGAATTTTCATGTTTTTTTTTTTTTTAGTGTTGCATTGATTGTCATTTTGCTAAAAAATGTATTGTTGGTCATTTTATTATAAAAATGTACTGTTGATTTTTTTGGGGGGTTCACTATTTGCCCATAGCTGGGACCCTAACAGGTGCTACCACCGTGGGTCAGGGTGGACCTGGAAACAACAACAATTTGTTCCACGCTCCTCAAAACCTCTAATTTTTTATTAACAAATAACCATTAATTTTGATGTTTTCTATATCGTGTAGTGTGTTTAATAAAACCCTTGACAAGAAGGGAAAAGTTGGTATATAGCTGTGTTGGAGAATCCACGTCGGCAAAGCGGGAAATGTCGGTTCAGTTGACGAGTGATCCAACCAACACATAATTTCCTTTTCTCTGACTCTTCCTTTTTTTATCTTTTGTATTTATTTTTCTTAGTAGTTGCCGGCTCACAACGAAGCCCTTCAAAAATGGAAGGGGAGCGCTGTTAGTTGTCGAATAATAATAATATGAATTTCATTTTCGAATATTTCAAAACGCTGCCGGAAGTGCCACTCGGAGCTTAAGCGTAAATGTCTGATTTGGGTCACTGACTTTGAGACGGAAACTTCCGGTCGATCCGACAAGCACACTGCACAGTCCGCCAATGCCAACTGGTTCCGATGATTTTGGATTAGCGATGCTCAATTTCCAGATAGGTCTGATATGGTTTGGTTTATTTTGCTTTACGGCTTATCAACCACAATCTGTTATTTAATGCCGACAAGATTTAAAGGATAGGTTCGTATGAATATAATATGTATTCTTTATAAGAAATCAGTTTGTAGATCAGGTTTTATTGACGTATTTTTGTAAAAAGGCTTTTTGTCG
Source organism: Acanthosepion pharaonis (assembly GCA_903632075.3). Lineage (NCBI taxonomy): Eukaryota > Metazoa > Mollusca > Cephalopoda > Sepiida > Sepiidae > Acanthosepion > Acanthosepion pharaonis. The sequence continues at coordinate 2,023,662 of CAHIKZ030000213.1, read as the reverse complement.
AGAGTCTGTTTTCATTGATGTATTTTCAGATTGGTTTGGTTTATTTTGTTTTACGGAATATCAACACCTCATTTAATGCCGATAAGATTTTTAGGGTAGGTTCGTATGAATAGAATATGTATTCTTTGTAAGAAATCATTTTGTAGATCAGGTTTGGTTTATTTTGTTTTACGGCATATCAACCTCAATAGGTTATTTAATGCCGACAAGATTTCTAGGATAGGTGCATATGAATAGAATATGTATTCTTTGTAAGAAATTAGTTTGTAGATCTGGATTGGTTTGTTTTATTTTATGGCATATCAACACTTTAATGGGTTATTTAATGCCGACAAAATTTTTAGGATAGGTTCGTATGAATAGAATATGTATTCTTTATAAGAAATCAGTTTGTAGATCAGTTTTGTTTTATTTTGTTTTACGGCATATCAACCTCAATAGGTTATTTAATGCCAATAAGATTTTTAGGATAGGTTCGTCTCAACAGAATATGTATTCTTTATAAGAAATCAGTTTGTAGATCAGGTTTTATTGACGTATTTTTATAAAGAGGCTTTTTGTTGAGAGCCTGTTTTATTGTTGTATTCTTTTCCAATTGGTTTGGTTTATTTTGTTTTACGGTATATCAACACCTCACTGGTCATTTAATGCCAGCAAGATTTTTAGGATAGGTTCATATGAATAGAATATGTATTATTTGTAAGAAATCCGTTTATTCGAGATCAGGTTTCATTGACGTATTTTTATAAAGAGGGTTTTTGTCAAGAGTCAAATATATTGCAGGTAATTTTTTTTAAATTTATTGGTGGTATTTTTATTATAAAAACTTATTTTTATCCTTTCATTGACCCCAGTTGGTAAGGTTAAGTATTTGCCTATAGCTAGAAATCTACCAGGTGTTACCACCCCGGGTCAAGGTGAACCTGGGAACAGCAGAAATTAACATTCACGATCCTCAAAACCTCTCTTGCCGGATGTACTTGTTGATTGAAAAGTAACTGCCTATATTATGTATGAGTGACCAGCCAGGAATCCTGTTACGTTTTTTTTCGGGGCGGGGGGGTTAAAGGAGAAAGTCTACTATGCTAAACCAAGATTTTGGACCAGCTTTAATTGATGTCTTCCATACTACAAGAGTTTCTGTCCATATTTCTGAGATGAGGTATTAAGGACACTATTTATATTATTCGGACTATTGTCCTCGTCTTTGTCGCCATATTTATTACAACGTTTCGGCCGTTGGAGAGGGGAATTAACAGGAGATAACTGACATCCATTAAACATGGCACGTAGAACTAGAACAGTCTACCCCAGTGAACGAAATAAAGGGTTCAGTTCGACATTCCAACCACCTGAAGCGACCAAAACATTGTAATAAATATGGCGACATGGATGAGGACAATAGTCCGAATAATGTAAATAGAGTACATAATACCTCATCTCAGAAATATAGACAGATACTGAGGGGATTTTAGCTTAGCTATTTTGTTAACATCGACGTATACATCTCTAACTATCCAGTGGGGTTGCTCTATTATTCCACTGGGGAGCAGTGCCAGACACGAAAGAAAACACGTCTACATTGTTCAGCGGTTAAACTTGACTCGGTATTTACCTGAAATCCCCACAGAGCAGTTTAACATGGGTTCTTCCGAGTCCGAAGTCTGGGGCAAAAATTCCACTTAGACCTCGTAATAATGGGGTCGGTTTTGTCTACCTTCCCAGACGAGACTCTGCCCTTCGTCACAGCCTCGTTTGGGTTCCTCTCTTCTCGAAGAAAGAGAGTTCGACAAGCACTTAGCGCGCGGCCAAGCCCTAATGCTAACTAATGTTAAGACTCGACACACGGAAAGCACTTTCTCTGTATCGTTCCCACCCTCGTTCAGCCAATGAAAAGTGACTTCCTTGTTTTGTCTTTCATCTGACCCCAAAGGTCAACCTCGTTATGTCCGAATAGTCTGCTAAACTATCATTTAACATTACCACAATGTGAGATATTTAAAATCTCATGTTAAACGCTTTCCTCTCATGTACATTTCTTTTTAAAAAAATATAAGTATTTTAAAATGGGGGAGTTACTTTTCAATCATCCCAGGACGTTTGCAGATAGGGAATTTCTTAGGAGAATGGATATTTTAACGACACTGGGTGTGTTTTATGATTGAATTCTTACGTATTAAAACGTATTCGCCATTTTCCATGTAACAGTAAAGTTTATTATTATTATTATTATTATTATTATTATTATTATTATTATTATTATTATCTTCATCATCATCATTATTATTATTCTTTCTGTAATTTAAAAAGAACAAACTGGGTTTCAAAGAAAAAGCCATTTTCGTTTCAACACGAATTTGCATTGTTTATTTTCTCTTTTAAAATGATAGAATCAAGTATTAGAAAACATAAAATAAATGTAAGCATTCTTTTTTTTACCCAAACTAAAGCCAACCCAGTGAGAGACGAGATAAAGGAAAAAAATATGTGAAAAAGGCGGTTCCTTTTATTCAGGTCTGAAAGAAAAATGCGAAAACGCGTGCCAAATAACGAAAGATTAATTCCAAGGAAGAAAACAAGAAAGAGAGACGTTGTACGCCAAATAAAGAGGAGAAAATGCAACTAAAAAAATATTAGTATGCAGCATTTTCTATTTCCTTCACGAGCGCAAGACACAGCTTAGTCTTATATCGTTAAAGGTCAAATAAATTTAACACGCCATCTCTCTCGTTCGAAGCGCCTATATCGACTTCCGTTTTAATCTGAAGTGTCAAATTTTTATCAATATTTCTGTAAAGTCCACATAAGCTTGTTGTTTTGTCTTTCTTTTAGGTTTTTCCTTTTCGCTTTTTTTCTTTCTTTCATTCTTCTTCTTTTATGCACCATATCCCTTTAGGACGTAGGCGATCAAGTCCCTCCACATCTTCCTGCACCTTGTCGCTCTTAATAAGTTTTGTTTTTTTGCTATTTCTCCCAAACCCTGTTCCGCCATTTATTTGCTCATGCGCATTAAGTACGTCACGCGCCGCTTTCCTCTGTAACTCTATCCGTCCTGTGAGTATCACATTTTTCAAGACCTCCTTCCTCATTACGTGTCCGAGAAATTTTTGTCTCTACCTGATGTTAAGATTTCTTCTTTCATTACTAATTTATAAAAAGAACTAGTCTACCCGTGCCGTCAGAATTGACTGCAAGAAGGAATGTATTATAAGTAATATGTATTATATTGTAAGTAATTTTTGTTTAAGCCAAGTTCAATTTTGTAATTAAAAATAATTTGTTTTAAATTTAATACAGTGTAATCCGGATATAAGAGACCTGGATATAAGAGAAACCCGGATATAAGAGAGATTTTCTCTGGTCCCCAATTAGAGCCTGTGTTAATGTATATAAAATAGACCAAACCCGGATATAAGAGAAACCTGGATATAAGAGACTTCTTCTCCGGTCCCGACAACTCTCTTATATCCGGGTTACACTGTACAAATAAAAAGGAATGTACAGTGTGACCTGGATATAAGAGAAACCCGGATATAAGAGAGATTTTCTCTGGTCCCCAATTAGAGCCTGTGTTAATGTATATAAAATAGACCAAACCCGGATATAAGAGAAACCTGGATATAAGAGACTTCTTCTCAGGTCCCATAACTCTCTTATATCCGGGTTACACTGTACAAATAAAAAGGAATGTACAGTGTGACCTGGATATAAGAGAAACCCGGATATAAGAGAGATTTTCTCTGGTCCCCAATTAGAGCCTGTGTTAATGTATATAAAATAGACCAAACCCGGATATAAGAGAAACCTGGATATAAGAGACTTCTTCTCAGGTCCCGACAACTCTCTTATATTCGGGTTACACTGTACAAATAAAAAGGAATGTACAGTGTGACCTGGATATAAGAGAAACCCGGATATAAGAGAGATTTTCTCTGGTCCCCAATTAGAGCCTGTGTTAATGTATATAAAATAGACCAAACCCGGATATAAGAGAAACCCGGATATAAGAGACTTCTTCTCAGGTCCCGACAACTCTCTTATATTCGGGTTACACTGTACAAATAAAAAGGAATGTACAGTGTGACCTGGATATAAGAGAAACCCGGATATAAGAGAGATTTTCTCTGGTCCCAAATTAGAGCCTGTGTCAATGTATATAAAATACACCAAACCCGGATATAAGAGAAACCCGAATATAAGAGACTTCTTCTCCGGTCCCGACAACTCTCTTATATCCGGGTTACACTGTAATTAAACAGTGTACAATTTATAACCATCTCAGGAAAGATATCCGTATTTTAAATTATATAAAGATGGATTATTTTCGTCTAAATTGTAAAAACTATACCGAGTCTTATTTTTTTTTAAATTTGTTGAATCTTTCTCGGGTTTTTGTTAAATGTCAAAATTCGGAGTGTCGGGATTTGATACGATAATATAAAATATTGTTGCGGGACAGATTATAATTCGGCCATTTAGAATAATCTCACGATTTAAAAAATAAAATAAAAAGAGACAGAAAATAAACATTGATTTGCAATTTTTTATGAAAGAAAATCCATTCAGTGCAATGTGAAAACATGAAATATACATAAAAAAATATTTGGAATATAAATTAATAAAAGAAATCACTATTATACCCAATTTCTTAGGGAATTATTTTAAAACATATGTATGCGTGATAGGTTATCTCCCTTCTTTTTAGAACTCTTCTTTATCAGAAGTTTACAATATTTGTAAATAAAACTTATTATTTATTTATATTTTATTTATTTATCAATATGGATTCATGAAAATATTTCATAATGTAATGAACTTGAATAATCAAAATGTTTAAAATGAGAGGTCAATATAAAATTAAAATTATTAAAGGAAATTACATTAATTCTTGCAAAATAAAAGAATGCAAAAATGTAATAAAATCATGTATTAATTTTAAAAAGTTTAAAGATGGATTAATTTTCGTCTAAATTGCAACAAATATAGTATTATTATAATTATTATTTCAAAACACATTATGGCTTGTTTTGTTTTGTTTAACGTCATATCAACCTCAATGGGTTATTTAATGCCGACAAGATTTTTTATTCCTGGTAATATTTTTTTCCCTCAAACATCTATTTTTGGTATTTTTTTAAATGTATATCTGGTAATATTTTTTTCCAAAATAGTATAGCAGGTATTTTTTTTGCCAAAAGTGTATAGCTGACCATTTTTTCTTTAAAAATGTATAGCTGGTAATATATATATATATATATATATATATATATATATATATATATATATATATATATGTGTGTGTGTGTGTGTGTGTGTGTGTGTGTGTGTGTGTGTGTGTGTGTTTGGTTTTGGTTTGTTTACTTTTTATGTTTGGATATTTTTGTAATAGGCTTTTCATTTTTTTTGTCCTTTAGTAGGATTGGTAGATTTAGTTGTATGTGTGTCTGCAGATTTCTGTGTTCTTTGGGTTGAAATTTGAGATATAAGGTGTTGTGGATTCCGAGATGAATTCGGTCTCCAAGGAATGACAAACGCAATAATTAAATATAAGAAATAAAATGTATTTACACAATCATACAAAGAGTAATGTTGATTTGTAACCTGTAGTCGATATTACTTTTGTCAAATTTTCTTGATTACACAGCGGCCCTTTTATAAATGCCTTTCGGTTTTAGTCCCCCCCCAACCCATCTCTCTCCCCCACCCCTTTTTATTTTATTTTCCTCTCCCTCTTTCATGTTCTGATTTTTAAGATTATATCGTCTATTGTGTGTGTATGTCACCACAAAATGTATCTTTTCATCCTTACATATTTAATGTATTTTAGACATCCGAGAATATTCATATTTCTCTCACTTAAACCGTCTTTGACTCCCCTCTTTAAAACTTCTCTCTGTTAAATTTTAATCCCCCCTTCATCTTTAGACCTTCCTGTTCTTCTCTCGTCTGTCACCCCTCCCTATAGCTTTCATTTACTCTAACATTCGTCACACACTCTCATACATACGCTCTCACTAAATTTTATTTTTTTTTATTCCCGGAGTTGTTTTTTCTGTTTACTTTTTGAATTTGTAGGTCTGATGAATTGGATCGTATTTACGATTCCAATGCAATAAATTATGACCATGGATATTAGTGTTTAAGCCTTTTGTATTATATATATATATATATATATATATATATATATATATATATATATAAAAAAAAACATAATGTATTGCTGGTAATAATGCATTGCCGGTCATAATCACTTCAAAAATTCTGGTAATAAGACTTTACAAAGTATTTTTGGTATCAAAACCTATTTTTACACATTCATGATGTTTTGACCCCATATTACAATTATTATTTACGTGTTACAATTTAGCTCTTTTCACATTACAATTGTTTTCTATTCTACTACGCCTTTCCCCTCAGACGAAAAGTCACACGCCTCAAGACTGGGTATACGGAGGGGGGATTGCGGAAAACATAAAAAGAAGAACGAGGATCAAGAAATCAGAAGATTACAATTCGCGTTGCATTTAAATTTTTGAAGATTATAGCTATCAGGGAAGCAAGTAAGAGGAAGGGAGTTCCACTGTTGGGAAGTGCGAAAGAAGAAGCTGTTGGAGTAGAAGAGGCGGTTACATTTAACTGTTTCGACAGTAAAAGGATGGGACCGAGATATCAACCTAGTAGCAGTCGGGACACCAGGGAAAAGGGCTCGTCAGAGCAGATGCCATGAAAATATTTGTAGAAAAGACAGAGGGAAGTCGCATCACACCTGTGAGAAAGTGACTGGAGTCGAGATGAAATCATTAGACACAAATATAACCGTTACAAAATGCCTCAACACATTAAGAAACCACCTCAAAACATCTAAAGAAACACTTCGTCTGCATTTCCATAAAATTATACAACTATGAAAACTAATCGCCAGCTACTGTTTCTTCTTTTTCAATAAAATTTTCTATAAGTAATTATTCGGCTTACCTATGGGATCACCTCTCAGTGCTATCAGAGCAGTTGCCATGAAAATATTTGTAGAAAAGACAGAGGGAAGCCACATTACGTCTGTGGGAAAGTGACTGGAGTCGAGGAGCCAAGTTAGCACCGTCTTTATTGCTATTTCCATGACAAGTTAACAGGTTTCATTCGCCAGTGCCATAATTCTTGACTTTCACAGCTCAGAACCACCTTGTCACGTCCACAGGGTTGAATCATCCGCATTTCCTCCATATTCCATTACTAAGAAGAAATCCTTTCTTACATATCCTCTTAAACTACGCTCCATACTGCGTGTCAACCACAATTGGTGACCCTCTACCTTGCGTGCCTCGGAAAAGCTTTAGAAAAGTCTAAAATATTAGACACGAGAAAGCTTCAGTATCTGTCTCTATTTCTGAGGTGAGGTATTATGTACACTATTTACATTGTTCGGACTATCATCCTCATCTTTGTTGCCATATTTATCACAACGTTTCGGCCGTCGTACGCTCCGGCCTTCTTCAGTCTGCCCCACCGAGCGAAATAAAAGGTTCAGTTCGATATTCCAACCACCTGAAGAAGGCCGGAGCAAACAACGGCCGAAACGGTGTGATAAATATGGCAACAAAGATGAGGATGATAGTCCGAACAATGTAAATGGAAAGGCTTGTTGCCACTTGACCTCCAGTAAATTTAGCCGTGACTTTCACATAAAAATAATTATGATAGTACTGTTATAACAGACAATGAGGATGTTCTCTCAATTTAAGAGACACGAGGGGAAAAATTCTGTCGAACTATAAACGTTTTAAATGGACGTATTTCAAATCAAAACCTTTTTTTTCTTTTTTGATTTTTTTAAATAATGCTTTCAGGGGAAAACGTTTTCGCAAATAAAGAATGCATTGATCAGAGATGGTTTGTTTGCAATTAAATTCTTTCAATTACGAACAATTAAAACATTTTTTCTAATAAAAATAATGGATCAATTAGATTTTTTATGGCTACAATGGAAATGTCGGTTAAGTCATAAAGACAAACAAATAAGAATTTGCCATGTCTATGCTTTCCCAAAAAAAAGAGACACAAACATTTCACGATTTTTTCAGACAAGTAAAATACTGTGTTGTTCATGGTATTATCATAAAGTTTCAGACTATCGATTCTACAGCCTTTCATCAGATGCACAAAGATGCCTTCTGTAATTCTAAGGAGAGCCATTAACATTCCAAGATTTCTTCAGACAAATAAACTCCTTCGTGCTGTTGATGTTGGTATAACAATGTTTCAACCAATTCATTCTACAGCCTTCATCAGATGCACAAAGATGCCTTCTGTAATTCTAAGGAGAGCCATTAACATTCCAAGATTTCTTCAGAAAAATAAACTCCTTCGTGCTGTTGATGTTGGTATCACAATGTTTCAGCCAATTCATTCTATGGCCTTCATCTGATGCACAAAGATGCCTTCTGTAATTCTAAGGAGAGCCATTAACATTCCAAGATTTCTTCAGACAAATAAACTCCTTCGTACTGTTGATGTTGGTATCACAATGTTTCAGCCAATTCATTCTATGGCCTTCATCAGATGCACAAAGATGCCTTCTGTAATTCTAAGGAGAGTCATTAACATTCCAAGATTTCTTCGGGCAAATAAACCACATTTTACTATCCTTCCCATACCCCGATCTTCCATCCTTTGACGTGGATGATAATGACTCTCCGCAACTTCCTATCCTTCCTATATAATAACAATGTCTGTCGTTTTACTATCCATTGCATCTCTATTTTGCCATCCATTTATACAAACCCGTTAGGTAGATTACTCACTTTATCCATCTGCCACTCTGGTCGTCAATAAGTTCTGTGAGTGTCAAATTCTACAAGTCGTCTTTCCTCATTGTATGTCCTAGAAATTTCAACTAACTCTTACAAATTCTAAATATACCTACAGTCTTCGTTTATATTTTCTTTGAAACTTCCTCATCATTCAAATGCTTAGTCCATGGTATTCTCAACATCCTTCTGTGGAACCACATTTCTGTTGCCTAAATTCTCTTCATTTGTGAAGAAATTGTCCAGTATTCACTGACACAGGGGGAGCACTGATACGACATAGTTCAGTACTCTTTTCTTTGTTTCTCTTACTTCAATTCTATTCTTCATCTGTGAGGAGATTGTCCATCATTCACTGCCATATAGGAGGACTGATATTATATAACAGTTCAGTATTCTTTTCTTTGTTTCTCTTGCTTCAAGTCTCTTCTTCATCTTTGAGGAGATTGTCCAGCATTCACTGCCATATAGGAGGACTGATATTATATAACAGTTCAGTACTCTTTTCTTTGTTTCTCTTGCTTCAAGTCTCTTCTTCATCTGTGAGGAGATTGTCCAGCATTCACTGCCATATAGGAGGACTGATATTATATAACAGTTCAGTACTCTTTTCTTTGTTTCTCTTGCTTCAAGTCTCTTCTTCATCTGTGAGGAGATTGTCCATCATTCACTGCCATATAGGAGGACTGATATTACACAACAGTTCAGTACTCTTTTCTTTGTTTCAAGTCTCTTCTTCATCTGTGAGGAGATTGTCCAGCATTCACTGCCATATAGGAGGACTGATATTACATAACAGTTCAGTACTCTTTTCTTTGTTTCTCTTGCTTCAAGTCTCTTCTTCATCTGTGAGGAGATTGTCCAGCATTCACTGCCATATAGAAGGACTGATATTACATAACAGTTCAGTACTCTTTTCTTTGTTTCTCTTGGTCTCTTTCTTCATCTGTGAGGAGATTGCCCAGTTCAGTAGGACTGATATTACACAACAGTTCAGTACTCTTTTCTTTGTTTCTCTTGCTTCAAGTCTTTCTTCATCCGTGAGGAGATTCTTCATCTGTATAGGAGGACTGATATTGTTCAGTATTCACTGCCAAGTCTCTTCTTCATCTGGAGGACATTCACTGCCATATAGGAGGACTGATAACAGTTCAGTACTCTTTTCTTTGTTTCTCTTGCTTCAAGTCTCTTCTTCATCTGTGAGGAGATTGTCCAGCATTCACTGCCATATAGAAGGACTGATATTACATAACAGTTCAGTACTCTTTTCTTTGTTTCTCTTGCTTCAAGTCTCTTCTTCATCTGTGAGGAGATTGCCCAGCATTCACTTAAGGAGGACTGATATTAAAACAGTTCAGTACTCTTTTCTTTGTTTCTCTTGCTTCAAGTCTCTTCTTCATCCGTGAGGAGATTGTCCATCATTCACTGCCATATATGATCACAACAGTTCAAAAGTCTCTTCTTCATCTGTGAGGAGGCCTGTCCAGCATTCACTCTGATATTACATAACAGTTCAGTACTCTTTTCTTTTGTTTCTCTTGCTTCAAGTCTCTTCTTCATCTGTGAGGAGATTGTCCAGCATTCACTGCCATATAGAAGGACTGATATTACATAACAGTTCAGTACTCTTTTCTTTGTTTCTCTTGCTTCAAGTCTCTTCTTCATCTGTTTGCCCATTCACTGCCATATTTCTCTGATATTACATAACAGTTCAGTACTCTTTTCTTTGTTTCTCTTGCTTCAAGTCTTTCTTCATCCGTGAGGAGATTGTCCATCATTCACTGCCATATAGGAGGACTGATATTACACAACAGTTCAGTACTCTTTTCTTTGTTTCTCTTGTCTTCATCTGTGAGGAGATTGTCCAACATTCACTGTATTGATATTAGTTCAGTACTTTTTCATTGTTTCTCTTGCTTCAAGTCTCTTCTTCATCTTTTGTCCATTCACTGCCATATAGGAGGACTGATATTACATAACTTCAGTACTCTTTTTCTTTGTTTCTCTTGCTTCAAGTCTCTTCTTCATCTGTGAGGAGATTGTCCATCATTCACTGCCATATCGGAGGACAGATATTACATAACAGTTCAGTACTTTTTTATTTGTTTCTCTTGCTTCAAGCCTTTTTATCCGTTATGTCACAAACCAAGAAAGCCTCGGACAAAAAAAGGACCGAAATAAACGTCTCTATGCCTCCAACCTTGTTATTTTGGGGACTGTTTTCCCCCCAAACACTGGCCTGTATAAGTTTTCCACTTATTTGATTATCAGAGTTTCTGTTTTTACTCTCCCCCGTTTATTAGCGTTTCTTATTTTTCACGTTAATTAGATTCGCTCATATCCTCCTTTTTATTAAATTTTCTCATTTTAAACACACCCCGTTTATTAGATTTTCCATTTTCCAACCCTGTTTATTAGGTATTTTTACATTTTATACCCTCTTTTATTAGTTTCCTATTTTCTTAACTCCTCTGTTTACTCCTTTTTAACAGCCCCTCCCCGTTTATTAGAATTTGTTAATTTCCTACCTACCCCGTTTATTAGATTTTCTCATTCCATTGTCAATCATTTTTTCACTTACACCCGTTTATTGGAATTTTTCTCATTTTTACACCTACCCCCGTTTATTAGATTTATTCATTTTTACACCTACCCCCGTTTATTAGATTTGTCTCATTTTTACACCTACCCCCGTTTATTAGATTTTTCTCATTTTTAGACCTACCCCCGTTTATTAGATTTTTCTCATTTTTAGACCTACCCCCGTTTATTAGATTTATTTATTTATACACCTATCCCCGTTTATTAGATTTATTTATTTTTACACCTACTCACGTTTATTAGGCTTTTCTCATTTTTACACCTTACCCCGTTTATTAGATTTATTCATTTTTACACCTCCCCATTTATTAGATTTTTCTCATTTTTAAATTTCCCACCCTATTTGTTAAATTTTCATATTTTCCTACTTATCACTCATTTTTCATATCCCACGTTTATTAGATTGACTCATTTTTACCCCCGCCCGTTTATAAGATTTTATAATTCCCTTCTGTTTATTAGATTTTCCCATTTCCCCCTTCCCCGTTTATTAGATTTTTCTCATTTTTACCTCCACCCACGTTTAGTAGATTTTGAAATTTCCTTCTGATTATGAGATTTTTCCATTTTTTCACATCCCTCGCTTATTAGAATTTTTTTTTTCACACTGCCGCGTTTAATAGATTTTCTTATTTTCTTAAATACCGCTCAATGTTCACTTCCCCCTGTTCATTAGATTAACTGGTCTCTCGTTCATTAGATTAACTCGTCCCCCCACGTTCATTAGATTAACTCGCCCCCCCCGTTCATTAGATTAACTCGTCCCCCCCCGTTCATTAGATTAACTCATCCCCAACCCCCGTTCATTTGATTAACTCGTACTCCCCACGTTCATTAGATTAACTGGTCCTCCCAGTTCATTAGATTAACTCTCCCCCCACCCCCGTGCATTAGATTAACTCATTCCCCGTTCGTTAGATTAACTCATACCCCCGTTCATTAGATTAATTCATCCCCGCGTTTATAAGATTAACTCATTCCCCGTTTGTTAGATTAACTCTTCCTCCAGTTATATAAGATTAATTCAGCCCCCCCCCGGTTCATTACATTAACTCGCCCCCTTCATTAGATTAACTCGTAACCACCACATTCATTTGATTAATTCGTACCCCCCCAGTTTATTAGATTTTATAATTACTTTCTGTTTTGTAGAATTTTTCACCTCTCCCCGTTTATTAGATCTGTCATTTTACACCACCCCGTTTATTAGATTTTCTCATTTTTCTTTCCATTTTCGGGCACTAACCATTAATCGTTTTTTTTCACAATTTTTTTCCAACTTATTTTTCCCGTTTATTAGAGTTGCTCATTTTCCTACCTTCCCCGTTTATTAGGTTTTCAAATTCCGTCCTGTTTGTTAAATTTTATAATTTTGCCACGTTTATTACATGTTTTGCATTCCCCCCGTTTATTACGCAACCCCTACACCCCCCACCCCCACCTTTTATTTGACACCCGAGAGTACAACGAGCGGTCTGGCAAATTGGTTCGAGTGACTTAGCAGGCGGAGAAATTGATATGTCGGTCATAGTCAACAATGGCGTGGCGACATCATGACTGGGACAGTTATGTGATGACATTCCTTATTATTGGTGTCAATGTCGTGACAATGAGCCAAATAAAAAAGACTAGGCTCAATGGTTAGAAAGTTGATTTAGGGAAACGATTCGCTTGTTTTGGGTTTTCGAATCTCGCTGAATGACCCACTATGATGTCTTTATGCCAGATTAAGCAAAGGTTAGTAACTAACTGTACATATATGGACATTGTTTTAATCAATTCACCCCCAAGCAAGGCGATAATGCCACTAAGCCGCAAAGGACTACTGGGAGTGAAAGAGAATAAGAAGACTTTAGAAAGAACCGGAAACCCAATCCTAAACAGGAAACAAGGGGTCTGTCTATATTCCTGAGATGAGGTATTATGTACATTATTTACATTATTCGGACTATTGTCCTCATCTTTGTCGCCATATCTATCACAACGTGTCGGCCGTTGTACGCTTTGTGACACTATTTAGGGTTGTGCGGAAAAAAAAGAGGCGAGAATTAAATTAGGTGATAAGAAGCTATCACGAAAAGACACTGAGCGATGTTAGTTTTTCTAACAAAGAAAAGTGGTAAAGATTTTATTTTCATTAGCGAAGAAAGTAAGATACCGGATTTAATTTGATTTATGACGACGCACCGAATAAAAGATAGCCGTCTATCCATGGCAATAATGAAAATTTCAGGTTGGTCAAGTGGCCTACGAAACAGAAACTGGGAGATAATGATAATCAGGTCAAGCGCTCTGACCGAGAAAAATGTCAGCTGGACCACCCGCAGAGTACAAGGAAAGAAAGATTAAACCTTTAACTATCTGCGGAAATATCATTTGAGAAAAGCACCTGATTTGTGTCGGAGCTGGCCATGATAGAAAAATTATTTTATCAGAACGAATAATTGGCACCAGGGTGCAAAGTTGCCAGATGACCACCCACTTGATGCTGGCAGAAATCTCGATTGACGAACTCCAGACGGCGTTCGGTTAAGATAAGAGTCGTAAGGATTTGTTGTCGGGAAGAAGAAAAGAAAAAAAAAAAAAAAAAAAAAAAGGGAAGATAATTTTTTTTTTCTTTGAGCGAGATTTTTAAACCGAGGCCAGTCTAGCCACACCCACGCTGCTGGGCTTCCATTGGCTGAATGGTGGCATGAGCGGTAGGCGTAGGTAATCATATGAAGAAGGAGGGGAGGCCTGTTGACGCCCCCTGAATGGATCGGAGTGAGATGCCACTGTGAGAGAGAGGGGAAACCTGTTGACGCCCTCTGAAGGGATTGAGTGAGATACCAATATGAGAAAGGAAGAATTTGGGAAGAACGATTCCCTTAAACTAGAAATTAAAGATTTCCAAAAATGGAAAGTAATAAATTTTTCTGACCGAAAACAAAGAAAACCCTTAATGCGGATTTAGAATTATCAAGGAACCTCAAACCCCGACAAGCCCACCCCGGTTTTGGTCGGCGTCCATATAAGCAGAGTCGCAGCGAGTGGACAGCAGTTTGCAGTTGAGTTGAGTTAGTTGGGGTTAGAAAGACAGGCAAGAATTGAGCTGTGAGCTCTGAGACCCACCTCACAGGAACCTGACTGAAAGATCCACTCAATCATGACCTCAACTTCTAACCAAGAACAATTTCTTTTTGAAGAACGACTTAGACTCACACCATCAAAACAAGTTTTACGAATATCACCTGAAGATACACCAAAAACCAGTTTCTTAAAAGAACAATTTAAGATGTTAAGACTCGCCTAACAAACACAAAGTGTCACGAATCTATCTTAGCGGTTTGGGAGAAAGACGCAGTCCTGTATTCAGCAACCAGATATAAAATATTGTTCTTCCTTTTTAACACATTTGAACTTTTCGAGTTATTACTTTATTTTCTTTTACATATGTTTGTGCGGTATTACCCTTGTTCGGACACGACTTGCATTACGTCCCGGCGACTGATTGATTTCGTCTACCTAAGATCAAATCACAACGTGGGTCGGTTAGACTAGAAATCAAAACAGTTACTTCGGGTAACCAGACGTTGGAGGCGAGCTGGGAACGACAAGGCTGATACCGAATCTAACCAGATTCCCATCCGAATCAGCAAAAGTTTAGAACGTCACATTTGGTGCCGCGACCAATACCAAGTCATATTGGTCGTCGCCGTTCTATCCGGCGACGGGGCAGAGAAGCAGACGGGACGCCGCGACCAGGACAGCACGGCGGGCGCGGCCAGGCAGACGTCACGATTGGCGCAGCGACCCCGGGGTAACGTCACAATTGGTGCCGTGACCAGGATAAGACCCTGGATCAGTCGCTGCCACAGGAGTTGCAGAAAATTTCAACCAGGACAACGCACGGCGTCTCAAGGACTCAAATTGAAACAGACTAGAGTGGGAACCAAAGGACTTTGGTTAACTATAACCATACGGTTCCAGATACTCTAGTACGACAGCCCGGAACCTGAGAAGAACGAGCTGAAAATCGTCTTTCAGGTAGGAGACTTTATTTTCGGTTGATCTCCCAATTTTGATTGTTGCTGCTCTGATTGTTTTTCTTTTGCTGTGTTAAATATGTCTGACTACGAGCCAGATAGGGTAGACATAGACGAAGAGGGGGTTGAACAGAGATTGTCAGCAGACCTAAGAAAATTGTTGGGTGGACCGGGGGTCCCAGCCTTTGACGGTAGTAAAAGGGATTTTAGGAATTGGCTGGCAATCATGGATAAGAGCCGCGTAATATATAGACTCTCAGACCAAGAAACCCTATATTTGGTGTATGATGCCACCAGGGGGAAAGCGTCTGAGTTCGTAAAAGGACTCTTAGCCAGTGAACCCCACTTGACATGGGAAAGGTTGGAAGAATTATTAACTCGGGAGTTCGCTGACGAGGGGACGGTGATAGAGGCCATGAGAGCCCTCCTGAAGATGACGCAGCTGAGGGACGAAACCCCTGGAGAATTGGGGGCCCGAGCGGAGAAACTGTCGTCATTAGCTTTCCCAGAGGTAGTGAGAAATAATGCGGTCATGCAGGCCCAGTTGGCTGTTCTGTATGTAGAAGCGCTCAGTGACGAGCGTGTTCGTCACGATGTTTTGAAGGAGGGTCCGCTAAGGTTATCGGCAGCAGTGGCGCTGGCCAAAGAGAACCAGGGAGTTTGGGAGAAGGTAAAAAGAGGTAAGAAGATGCAAGAGCTAAGTCGAGAGGTCGGAAAGAAAGGGGGAAGGAGGGAGAGCCCCCACGTGGAATCGGAAGGTCAAGCTAGAGGTGGAAGAGCCTGAGATATGGGAGGGAGATCCCAACAGAAAGGCTTGGTCAACAAGGCATGGGTTCTATAAGCCCACGCCGGGTCGATACGGGCTGGTCTGCTGAACATGTGGATATGAGGACCACAGAGCAGCGGAATGTCCGACGAAGTGGGGTTTGCCCCCAGACTTCGAACAAGATAAATGTACTAGATGCGGGAAGAAGAGACACCTAGCCAAGTGGTGCGGGTTAAGAAAAAGTGCCCCACCGATATCGTTAAGGAAGGCCGAGCCCAAAAGACAAAACCAGGGAAAAGCCAGCGGGCCACCCCAGAATTAAGAGGGGGGGGGGCAGTTACAAAGAAGGAAAGTAAAACGTTGGACATGTGGTCAGGAGAGCCACTTAGGTAGAGGGCAGGTCTCCCAGGAATAAGGGAGAGGGTGGCCCAGATGAAGAGAGGAAGCGTAAAATGTTGGGTATGTGGTCAGGTGGGCCACTTTGCGGTAAACAGTCCAACAAGAAGGTGCTGGTTTTGTAGGAGACCAGGGCACCTGAAGAGGAATTGTGTTCTTAGGAACAGCCGCAAGAGACTGGGAGTCCTCAAGGACACATGGCACAGTGGATAAAGGCGTTGGTTAGATCCAGTGACAGGACCCAAAGAGTGTGAGTTCAATACCCGGTTTAGGCAGTGGAGAACTTTCAGAGGGAAATTAGCAGGAGATAACTGATAACTGACATCCATCAAACGTGGAACTAGAACAGTCTACCCCAGTGAGTGAAATAAAGGGTTCAGTTCGAAATTCCAACCACCTGAAGAAGGCCGGAGCGTACAACGGCCGAAACGTTGTGATAGATATGGCGACAAAGATGAGGACAATAGTCCTAATAATGTACATAAGGAAACAAGGGATAAACCTCTACTCCTGTACAAAAGACCGAGGAGTGAGAACCGGACAATAGGTGAAGCTTTTTACCTTTTTTTAATCATTTCACCCCAAACAAGAGTATAATGCCGCTAAGACGCAAATGGTTAGAGGGAGTGAAAGAGAATGAAAAGACTTTAATGAGGAGAAGTGAGGAAGAGGTCAATAAAGGAACAGGTTTCAGGAAGACAGAAGATGGTGTTTGATGTTGCATTTAAATTTTTGAAGATTGTAATTGGCAGGGAGGCAAGAAATAAGAATGGAGTTCTACTGGCAAGAAGTGTGAGAAAAGAAAATATTAGAATAAAACTGCGGAGGCATCTGGCATAATAATGTAAATAAAGAATTTTGTCTTTTAGTGTTATAAATAACAGCATCAACATGGCAGGCTTTCAAAAATAATCGTTTTTTTATATCATTTCACCCAAAGTAAGGCGATAATGCCACTAAGACGTAAGGGGTTACTGGGAGTGGAATGAAATGAGAAAACTTTAATGAGGAAAAGGACAATAAATGAACAGGATTCAGAAAGAATTGACGTTGCAATTTTGAGCCTGATCAGTCTATAGATGGGTTGACCGAATAACAGGTGCTGTAAGTTTGGATGTGTGGGTGGTGTAATGAATAATGGCTCGGAACTGTTAAACGGAGAACCGAGTTCCAATTCCTGTTCGGTTCGTCATATTCACTTACGCGCAAATAACTTTAAGAAGGGTATGGATAAACTCCTTCTCTCCCCAACTATGGATCAATTAGTAAGACTTGTTGTTAGGGGACCTTACCCATAATAACATAATGGACTATTCCATACGTAATAAATACTGCGCCTCAAGAGGAAGCAGGGAGTTCAGTCTGAAGTCTGGAGTGAGATCTGTCAGGAGTTCCAGATCCGTGTACGAGTTCTTCTTTATTGGTTCTACCTTGGACCATCACCTTAGTACAAGTAACCGGACCATAACACTTGTATAAAGACCTGTGGAGGCACGGTGGATAGAGGCCCCGATTGAGGAATCGGAGAGCCGAGTTCGAATTCCAGCTGAATCCATTGCATTCACTTACGTGCTAATACCCTTGAGAAAGGTATGAATCCTCTTCTTCTCTCCCCAGCTATGGATAAATAGCAGGACAGAACGGATTCTATAGCCTTGGATGGCAACTGGTCTACCGCAGAAAGAAATAACAACCTACTAAGGGAAAAAATCTGCCTCGTCAGTCATGCATCGAAAGATACATGATCGCCTTAGGGTGTATCACGCATGGCACTAAACTGAACTGACTGACAGCAGAAGCACGTGACCGGATATGGCAACAGTATTCAATTCACGGACGAACGGTGGATTTATAAACGTGCAAGATGGATAAATAAAATCTTTTTGGTACGACACCGTGAGCAAACTTTATAAAATTTCTATAAATATATATATCCGTCTTTTCGCAAGGATGTATTGCCCTACATCAAATTGAGTAATTTAGTATATGAATTTAATTGCCAGTGTGCTGCTGGTTA
Organism: Acanthosepion pharaonis; assembly: GCA_903632075.3. Taxonomy (NCBI): domain Eukaryota; kingdom Metazoa; phylum Mollusca; class Cephalopoda; order Sepiida; family Sepiidae; genus Acanthosepion; species Acanthosepion pharaonis. The sequence goes on along the minus strand of CAHIKZ030000213.1, from coordinate 2,005,053 downwards.
TGTGGGGCGTACAACCTTGCATTTGGAAACTAGAATCAATCAGCACGTACCTT
>CAHIKZ030000213.1:1852500-2000000 GCA_903632075.3 Acanthosepion pharaonis | reverse complement strand
ATTCATAATTTCAGAATATATCTAAAATATCGCATATTGAGTGCTGGTGTTAATATTATAATGTCATTAACTTGATCTATTATTGTCATATAGGAAAAAATGAGACCGAGATTCGAGCATGACACTCTGGTGTATAAATAGCGGTGTCAGGCTACTGACTGGAGTGATTATTGAGTGACTATTGAGTGGAACTATCAAGTTGAATTAGTGTGAATTATTGTGCATCGATGATTTGGGTTTTAATTTAGGATTTACCGGACGTTAAGCCGAGCCGCGCTACTAAAAATGTATTCACTGAAATGGTTAATTATCTTTGATTGACTTTTACTTCTTTGTTCTTGTTAAGTATTTATTTGCGGTTGTAATTAAATACTGTTTTATTTAACATTGAAGTCTTGAGTTATACTTAATTATTAACGGGCACCGTACGTCACAAAAAGTATTTTTTTGCATATATGGCTATCAATTCTCCCCCCTCTCTCTCTCTCTCTCTCTCTCTCTCTCTCTCTCTCTCTCTCTCTTATATATATATATATATATATATATATATATATATATATATATATATATATATATATATTTTTGAATATGATTCCTTTTTCAAAAGATAAATATAATTTAAGCTCTACTTCTGTAGGGAGCACTGTTTTTTTTTTTTTTAAATAAAAACAAAGAACTCCGGGTTATTTACCTAACGTGTCTTTCCTATTTTTCTACATATCTGCACACACACATACATAGATAGATAGATAGATAGATAGATAGATAGATAGATAGATAGATAGATAGATAGATAGATTACATTTAATGAAACTCAATACCCCATATGAATGTCCATTTCAGCTTCTAAGGAAAAATTCCGAGGCTTTTCAACACAAGATAAAATCAAATCAAAAGGAAGTTTGTAGATTTAATAATTTTAAAGAAGCGGAAAACAAAATCAAAATGTAAGAAAAGTAAGAGATAATAATAATAATAATAATAATAATAATAATAATAATAAACAATTAAAAGGGAGGAAAGAGAAAAAGATAAAAGAAAGGGGGAGACAGAAAAAGGTATATATGTTTTTACCACTCTCTCTCTCTCTCTCTATATATATATATATATATATATATATATCGAATCTCACCACATCTCTGAAGTTAAATATTATTACACGTTAGATGAAATGACAGTTTCCGTAGAACGCATATTTTCTGCGAAATTTCTCGAACACTCAGGTCGGTAAATATATATATATATATATATATATATATAGTTAAACCTAGGTTTAACTAGGTCTGCTTTACTCACTGTTTTGAGCACTTTATTTAGTTATTTTGCGTACTCGCATCGGGTTTTTTTTCTTTGGGTCTTGGACTTGCATGCTAGATGATTATTTTCGGTTATCGTACATGTTCTTGGTTCTTTCTTTGGTATTGGCTTGTTTATTTGCAAATCAAGATACCGAAGGTTTTCCGAGCGAGTTTAGTTTCTTATACTTATAAGATTTCTATTAATAATAATAATAATAATAATAATATAAAAGATAACCCTTTATGAAGTCGTCAAAAAACAAACGTTACGACAGTTTTTTTTTATATGCACAAATCCCTTTCATAAAAAAATAAAATAAAAATATAAATAATTCTCCATAGACATGCAAACTAGACGAGGGTTAATACATCTTCCGTTTCAAATTTAGACACCCCAACCTTTCCCTGACTTGACATCTACGAAAGTAACTCTATACTGATACTTATTATTAACACCCAACACCCGCCTGCCCAACTTAAACAATTCGCCCTAGCTGTTACCATGGAAATTTTGATTTCAATTTTTAATACACGTAAATTTCAGATATACGTTATTCCAAAAAAATTTCGCTAGAAGATGGAACAGAGCTTATTTTAACTCAATTTAATTTAAATAATTATATTGAAGTTTTCGGATCTTGTTTTGAAACATGAGACTTCTTATGTAGCGTTTTGGAATCATATTTTTAAATAAATAAATATATATATATATATATATCAAGTAAACGTTATTTTAGTGAATACCCATACTTTGAGTAGAAGCTCCGTTTTGGGAGTGGGGTTGCTTTTTGTTTTTTAAATCGCCGATACACCACGCGATTAAATCGATATAAGCACGTCAGATCTAACAACGTTTTCTCCTGCCAAGTGAGAGAGGCGGCAAATCCGAATCCTATAGGAAGGCGAATATTTTTCTTTAATAAGATTTTTCGAATATACGTACATCGAATCTAAAGAAGATGCAAGCCGGAAAATTATGATAAATATATCGACCCGAGAAACACGACACTGATAAGCGTTTGAAGTCAACGCCGATACGCTGAGAGATAAAAACCAGACACAGATCAGCGTTTGATGTCAACACCAACATGCTGAGAAAGAGACGCCACAGGCTACATCACACTCGACCTACCCCAGCGGATATGTACAACAGTCTAAGGCAGTACCTCAAGGGACCACAGAATAGAAGAGATGAAAACAAAGACTCAAGAGAATATACCCTCAAAGTTTGATCAATAATAGCATTGAAAAAGCAAAACAGATTAATATCCACACACTCTGTGAAACAAAAAGAAAAAAAAGAGTTATCCCTTATGTTATGGGGTCCACCCCTTTTTCATATGTGGACTCTACCAGTGTTACTTGAACGGCTGCCATTAAATACCCAGAGTTACAGTCAGTGAGGGTAGTCGGGTCGTCGGATAGTGAGAGGATATACGGAAAGAGTCAGAGAATATACGAACGGAGATAGTGTGAGGTAGCCTCTTGTAGAAGTCAGTTACAAGCACGTAGACTCTAAGGAAGTCCTACTTCGAGACTGTATATATCTATCTGTATTTGCTACTAACCGCGTTCCTGGACTTACTAACAGTATTACTCTTTGTATGATTGTGTAAATACATTTTATTTCTTATATTTAATTATTGCGTTTGTCATTCCTTGGAGACCGAATTCATCTCGGAATCCACAACACCTTATATCTCAACTTTCAACCCAAAGAACACAGAAATCTGCAGACACACATGCAACTAAATCTATCAATCCTACTAAAGGACAAAAAAAAATGAAAAGCCTATTACAAAAACATCCAAACATAAAAAGTAAACAACCAAAATCACAAATATATATATATATATGTGTGTGTGTGTGTGTGTGTGTGTGTGTGTGTGTGTGTGTATATAAATATAAATAAATATAAGTATGTATAATTATTTATATATTATATACGGGTACTTATTAGAAAGCGCTCAATATCAGAGATAAAGCTAACATATTTGGTTGGATAGATGTGAGTTTGTGACCCTGGGTTTCACGCTTTCAAAGCGTGAAACCCAGAATCTAAACTCACATCTATCAACTAAATAATATATATATATATATATATATATATATATATACTGATGAGTGCAAAACAGCAGAAAACAATTAATGAGCCTCAGGTGAAAAAATGCAAGCGACCTCTTTGCGGAGTATGTAGCTACCTATTAGAAGATAACGAATTTCGTTTCTGATATGTCCTGGAAAGGGATATATTTGATCGAAGTAGCTAAGGAGGTTTGGCTATTTATAACCAAGTAGTACACGGTAGCAGTAATTGACTGATACTCGTCGTAGTCACAGTAATTGACTGATACTCGTTGTAGACCAATAGAATTAGCTAATGGCGTAGTCCAATGGGCGTCGTCATAGACTAAAACTCTGTCGTAAAACTCTGTATTTATGACGGACACCAGTCATATTCCAGTGAGCGGGGAACTCAGGTGTATGCATATTCTATTATATCAATTTCAAATACGGACCCAAATTCAATAAAAAAAGATTTCTCGTGTGACTCAGAGAATTTTACAGTGTAACCCGGATATAAGAGACCCGGATATAAGATAGACCCGGATATAAGACAGATTTTCTCTGGTCCCAAATTAGAGCCTGTGTTAATGTATATAAAATAGACCAAACCCGGATATAAGAGAAACCCGGATATAAGAGAGATTTTTCTCTGCTCCCAAATTAGAGCCTGTGTTAATGTATATAAAATAGACCAAACCCGGATATAAGAGAAACCCGGATATAAGAGAGATTTTTATCTGGTCCCAAATTAGAGCCTGTGTTAATGTATATAAAATAGACCAAACCCGGATATAAGAGAGATTTTCTCTGGTCCCAAATTAGAGCCTGTGTTAATGTATATAAAATAGACCAAACCCGGATATAAGAGAAACCCGGATATAAGAGAAACCCGGATATAAGAGACTCCTTCTCCGGTCTCGACAACTCTCTTATATCCGGGTTACACTGTATATACATAATTACACGCAAAGATTGCCATGAGTATTACATTGACCAAACCAGCCAGTCACTCCGGCAATGGATGACAGTTCATCGCCAAAAAATCATCCCCACACCAGAAAAATATCCCTTAGCCAACATATAGAGGAATGCAGAGGACGAAATCTGCCAAATTTTAGTGTCTTCCCATTCTACCAGTGTGACTAAAGAACCACTGAACAAAAGCGGATTAATAAAGAAACATTTTTCTTCAAAAACTTCAAACCAATACTTACTTAATTCATTGCATAATTAGATTCTACCAAATTTTCCTTAACATAGCAAGTTACACCACTTGATTTTTTTCATTTATTCAAAACGTAAGCGTCAACACGTGGAGATAAAGTTAAAAAAAAGTTTTTGAAAAGCTAAGCGAAAACCGGTTAACGTAAAAACAGTAAAACAGCAAATTATTTTTCTAGGAAAAAACATTGAAAATCCAATTGTAAGTAACGAAGTTTTAATTTTAATATTTCTTCGTAAAAATACATATATTATAAACAAATATAAATAGTCTTATTTTAGTCTATACAACCAGTTTTGTACAGAATCTGAATAACAATTTCACCTTTTACCTATATATATATTGATATAATGGAATATGCATACACCTGTGTTCCCCCTCACTGGAATATGATTGGCTTATGTCCGTCATAAATATCGACGGACGTGTAGGTACAAGGTTCAGAGCCTTAGTCGGAGAGCTAAGTCTATAACGACGCCCATTGGACTACGTCATTGATCTACACTTCTTACCTGCGATTACGAAGCGTACCAGTCGATTACTGCTACCATATTCTACTTGGTTATAGTAGCCAAAACAACTTAGCTACTTCGTTCAAATATATATATATATATGTGTGTGTGTGTGTGTGTGATATATATATATATATATATATTGATTTAAAGAAAATGAATTTCTTTTGTATGACCATTTTTTTTTTTTTTTTTTTTTTTGCAGGACCTAGGTACCTTTCGGCCAACGCTTCATCAGGGTCTTTCGTTGGCAAATGATTTTAAACAAACAATGGAAATGAAAAGAACGCCAAAATGATATGGTTGGAACACGTCTAAAATTTTACGAAGATATATATACGTAAAATTAAAATAAATTTACGATTAAAATAAATGCGTAAATAATGAATTAAATGAACCAACCTGAGCAGTAAAATAGAAAAATAAGTTGCTCATATATCAAAAAATAAATTTAGCGATCGTGAAAAATTCTCCTTTTGTTTAGAAAGCGATGGTTTAAATAATTTGAGGCAGATGGCTTCCAAAATAGACAGATGATATTTGGACCTGCCCACGCATATAATTGAAAACGAGTCCATTGTGAAACGTTTTGAGCATGACTCATTTTCTAATAGGTGTTGCCCGATCGCCGAATCGTGAGCTGATTGCGAAACACGAACGCGACTAAATTCAATCTAATGTGTCTGGGTACATGTTGTCCGATTCTTGTTTCCAAACGAAGACATGTTCGCCCTATATATTCAGCTTCGCACTGACATTTAAATTTATATATAATCGAACTTTTATTATGATAGGGCAAACGATCCTTGGAAAAAGACGGAAAAACAGTACGAGTACCAAAGACAACACGTACTTTGGCCGAAAAGAAGGTAGCAGAAACAACATCCGAAACTTTATCAGTCAAAAGTTTACATTTTCTGCCCAGCCAAGGTAATTTCAGATAAATAGGGCAAAGACCTGGGCCAAATTTTTGGGGGCATATTGAAATTCTCTATTTTCCGCTTTATTGTGCGGTCAACAATGTTGGCTGGAAAACCATTGTTGATGAGAATGTCTCGAATTTTGTTCAACTCTTGTTGAAGTGTGCTAGAGGAACAAATTAATAAAGCCCTATGAACTTAACCAGATTTATTTTTCTGGTATGGGGGACAAATGAGTTCCAATTAGTGTAAAGACCTGAAAAGGTTTCTTTACGAAACACACTAGTGATGAAAATATTATTCTTTCGTTCCACATGAACATCTAAAAAGGATATAGAATTATTCATTTCTTCGTCCATAGTGAAGACCAAAGACAGGTGCAAGGAATTTAATATATATATATATATATATATATATATATATATATATATATATATATATATATATATATATATATATATATAAGAGTTTGGATTTTGGTGAAAGTTCGTACGTACGTGTATGTGTGTTTCATGGCGTTTTCCCACAAGTGGACAAAACGCTGATCTCTGCGAGAGATCACATTTTTAAATGCGTCCGCTGAAATGCAAAGTAAAAAGAGAACGAGGCAAAAAATCGCCCAGTATTTATAGTGTAGAGAGAGAGAGAGGGAGAGAGAGAGAGAGAGAGAGAGAGCGACCCCTAGTGAACAATTAGAGAATTAAGGAAGAGCTAACTCCGACAATAGCCATTTTTAAGCATTTTAAACAACAGCTGACATGTACAAGTTGTTCACGGCACCTGTATACACTACCCAAAAGTTTTTGAAGCGAACACCCATGAGAAACAGAAATTGCCTTTTTGCAAGTTTATCCCATTTAAAGTTTGAAATGTACTATAAACGATAGATTGGCGGATAGAAGAGATGATAAACTAATTCTAGACGCAGTTTCGTATCATTCAACCTTGGTTTTCACTTGGTTGGTTGACTCATAATTTATAGCGGTGAAAGATATAATTACTTTCCAAACAGCCTAATAGAAGAAATGATAATCTAATTCTAGACGCAGTTTCGTACAATTCAAATTTGGTTCAGCCTTTGTTTGGTTAATCTATGATTCAGAGCGGCGAAATGCGCAATTATTTCTATATTAATATTTTTACTTTATTTATTTATTAATTTATTTTTATTTATTTATTTATGAAATCGGAAAACTATTTTATCTTACTGTACGGTTTCTCTGTCACTAATTTCAATGAAAACAATGCCTCGCTTATCTGTGAATGACACAGATAAATAATTACTGCCGACGTGCGGTAATTATTTATCTGTGTCGTTGACGAGTTTTAAGGAAATATCAATCAGTAAAGTGCCATACGTGATACACGTTTGGGCAATCACGTCTCTTTCCATCCATGACTGACGAGGCAGAATATTTTTCCCGCATTATGTTACCATTTCTTTCCGCAGTAGAATAATTGCCAAGGGCATAGAAGCCAGTCTAGATTTGCCTATATTTCTGAGATGAGTAATGGTAACTATTTAAACTATTTCCATTGTTCTGACCTTTGTCATCATCTTTGTAGTCATATTTACGACGTTTCGGCAGTTGTACGCTCTGGCCTTCTTCAGGATTTGTCTATATTTCTGAGATGAGGTGTTGTAACTATTTACATTATTTACATCGCTCGGACTGTTGTCCTCATTTTTGGTGTCATATTCACGACGTTTCGGCCGATGTACGCTCCGGACTTCTTCAGGATCTATCTATATTTCTGAGATGAGGTATTGTAACTATTTACACTACTTCCATTGTTCTGACCTTTGTCATCATCTTTGTAGTGATATTTACGACATTTCGGCAGTTGTACGCTTTGGCCTTTTTTGTTGTCATATTTACAACGTTTCAGCCGCTGTGATCCGGCCTTCTTCAGGATATGCCTTACATTTCCGAGATGATGTAATTTAACTATTTTCATCTTTTACATCGTTCGGACTGGTGTCCTCATTTTTGTTGTCATATTCACGACAATTTCGGTCGATGTACGCTCCGGACTTCTTCAGGATCTGTTTATATTTCTGAGGTGAGTTATTGGAATTATTTATATCATTCGGACTTTTGTTCTCATTTCTATTGTCTTATTCACGACTTTGGGCCTTCTTCAGGATGTGTCTTGTATTTCCGAGATGAGATATTTTAACTATTTTCACTATTGACATTGTTTGGACCTTTTCCCTCATCTTTGTTATATTCATGACGTTTCGGTTGTTGTAAGCTCCGGCCTTCTTCAGGGTATATCTGTATTTCTAAAATGAGGTATTGTAACTATTTACATTATTAACATTGTTCGAACAATGTAAATAGAACCCAGTCTGTCTTTCTATTTAACCCATAGGAGGAGGGAGAAGAAACGGATCCATACCTTTTCCAAGGATATTTTGCGCATAAATAAACCTAACAAACTCAACTGGAATTCGAACCCGTCTCTCCAAGTTCCTATTCGGAGCCGATATCCATTACAGCGCACATCCAATGGAATATATGATTCCGTTACCAAGCAACGGGTTCGGGCATTTTTCCCGCGCACGCCTCACATCAGCTCCAATATGGCGGTTCTTCGGAATGCTGTGTCCTTGAAATAATTTTCAGCTCATGTCTCTTAATAATATCAGAAGCCTCGCTTCTACTATACGGCTTCTCTGCGAATTTCATGCCAAAGGCAATTATCATCAAGCGAAAGTTTTAGTGTCAATGTAAAGAGAGAAAACCTCAGCAAGGTCTTTGACCCCAAATCTATCAACATCATTCTCATCATCAGTCCTGTTACCGGGTGTGCGTGTAGGGTTACTGGATATGTTGGAGGGAAATTATAAGAAAGTAAACAATTATAACGCCCCCTAACATTTGTATACATAAAGACTCGTTAAAAATTGAGAAACGCTTTCTATTTACCTCGAGTTCCTTGATAAAATCCAAAGAAGAATCAGCAATATTATTCGTCATGATCTGGCATCTCGGCTTCAGTCACTTTCCCACCGCCGTAGGGTTGCCTCTCTGTGTCTTTTCTATAAATACTTTCATGGCAATTGTTCGGATGAGATCTTCAATATGGTGCCTAAAATTTTAAAATTTAAGCGCAGTACTAGACTGACGTCAAGATCTCATCAAGTTAGAGTTGTGCTGGTTAGATGTAACCGAAAGTTCTATTCTAACAGCTTCTTTTCTCGTATTTCTCCATCGTTCTTGGGAGGTCTTTTACTTAACGGAGTCAATTCCATAATAATAATGTTGCTTTCTTCTTTCCCGCTCGCCAACTCCCGGCCGGGTGTCGAAATGCTTTTGGTTTGGAGATAAATGAGACTTCAGCAAAGGGAATTTGAAAACCTATCTATTTTATTAAACATGTCGACGTGTACATTTTTAACGAGCCAGTGGGGTTGCTCTGTCACCCAAACTAGGGGGCAAGTTCCCTGAGACACGAAATAATCACTTCTGCTTGGTATGACGTGTAAAAACTTAACTCCGTGAAATCACTTTCGATCTCTCTAACATTCCCACGTTCGGCTCAGTCAGTCAAAATCGACATTCTTATTTTGGCTACGATCTGACCTTAAAGGTCAGCCTCAGGAGATCTGAGCCAAAATAACGCTGCGACTAAAAAAATAGTTCGAAAATATCATTTAACAATATAATTGTTGTAACCTAGAAAAGGTTACTGAATGAGGAATAACCAAAACGGAGGTTGGAAATGAAATGGTAATCTTTATAACATCTCTATCTATAAAACGCAGGATGTGTGTGTGCGTGTGTGTGTGTGTGTGTGTGTGTGTGTAACGAATGCACGGCCGCAATTTTCGACGGATTTGCACCAAAATTTACATGCACATGCTCCAAGTTAACGAAACGCCAAGACCGACCTTGCATTTCCCAACTCCCATCGATAGTGGAAATAATCGATTTGTTCATGCTTCTACGGCAGTTTTCGTGTAGTTTGCGGCCATTTTGTACCGGCCAGAGTGAGAGCCAAGAGCTGGCTGCTACGAATAGGCAGGAAGATTCTATTGGCCAGCGTGAGAGCCAACAGCTGACTGACACGAATGTTAACTAGCATGCAAAAAAAAAATCGATGGCTGCATTCGTCACATGTGGGAAAAATTTAAATCTGCTTGGCACTTTACTCCAATTGGCTCATTCGCTTGCTTAAACTCAACGTTGATTCTGATTCCACAGAACTGGGTTGGGTGTGAAAATGCATTTGTTGTTAACATTCTTTTTTCATTCGGTTTTTCCAGTTACGAGTCCTTTTTTAAAGCTGATCGTTTTGTGTTCATTTTGTTTAGTTCTTTTTTCGTAATGTTTAGTATAGAGCTTAGAAAAAATTCGCAGTGTGAGATAGGCAAGAAGTAAGGCATGTAGCAACATCAGCACGGCAAAGGGCACTCCTTTAAAGGCAAGGAAGTGCAAAAATATTTTAAGTCAAGTGATAGCGATTGCTGTATGTCGTACGATTTTTTAATCAACGCCGGGTCATGCTGCTAGTCAACAAAATACAATACTCGCCAGCGGCGTGACGTAGGTAAACCACTGCTAGTGGTAGACTACATAGGCACCATATTCCCGCTCCACTTACAATAGCGTCCAATGTATTTATGAGGATTGAGATATACCCATTAGTGTTTATAGGTATATAACAATAACCAAACGCATATTTTGAGGAAGAAATAATTTAAAAGATTAAAACTACAGCGTCATCTGTCCTTTGTGTACACGTGTAGTCATATACCGATGACAGGTAATTACTCCTGTCTTAATAGTAAGTCAGAGTGGTAGATGACCTACAATCTGTTGTTAAATGGGGCAAGGAGTGGCATGTTCATTTTAACGCCTCAAAAACGAAACTGCTCTCTTTTAACCAACTAAGAAAACCCTTATTATCTTCCTCAAGGAAACTGACTCATTGCGCATTCACGGACTAACGTTTGCAGCTGACATAAAGTCTACAGAGGATATTAAATCAATTGCTAAGCCTGCATATAAGAAAATTGGTTCACAGTGTCGTGCCAGAAACTATTTTACATATTTTTACATCTACCATTTTTCCTTGCTTTGAATATTGCTACCACATCTCGTCTGGTGCGCCTGTCATATATTCTTGATAAAATACAAAGAAGAATCTGCAATGTTACTGATCCTGACCTGGCATCCCGGGTCCAGTGCCTTTCCTACAGCCATAACGTAGCTTCCCTGTGACAAACAATTTCATGGTAATCATTTTAGTGAACTTTCCCCTATGGTACCTAGACTTTATAAATTTAAACGCAGTACTAGATAGGCAGCAAGGTCTCTTCATTCTAGAGTTGAAATGGCCAGACCTAACCGTGAGTTCTATCCTAACAGTTCCTTCTATCGCACTTCTCGCTTGTGGGACACACTTCTGAATTCTTGCTTCAGTCAACTTTGATCTTCAAAAATGTAAATGCAATGTCAATCGTTATCTTCTGTCTTCATAATTCTTGTTTTTTCTTTTTTTTTTTTTTTTGGTTTTGTTTTTATTGTTTTCTCACCTTATTAGTAGTTTTACTTATATTGTCCGATAGGCTTTATTGCCTTGTTTGGGGTGAAATTATATATAATGTATGTATGTATAAGTGATGGAGTTTGTAGATTTGAATAATTTCTCATAATAATTCATCGAGCTTAGAACAAGAATCCTCAACAGAATGCAGAAAGCAATGGACGACCGTTTCATTCTCTTGGGACCCATCAGCAATTGCTCGATGAATTCTTATGATATATATATATATATATATATATATATATATATATATATATGTAAGAAAATATATGGATATAGATCCGACAGTATGAAGAAAAATATACTGAAAAAACAAACAAAATCTCACGCACGGTGAACACTAGACCTGGCTTCTTTAATATTTCCCCTTTTCTAGCAAGATTAATGCTCGACAAACGCACATATAAGTTTTAGATCAAAATAAAATTCTTTTCGTTTTTCATTCAAAATACTCAAATTTTAGGAATACGTTTTCACAACATCGCCCACGTGACGACGACGTGATCATATTTAAACGGAACGCTGATCTTATAAAAGATTTCAGTTTTCTGTTTGGATTGGTATTGTTTTTATGTCCATCGTCTTTTTCCTGTTGAATTGTATATGGTCTATGTTAATTATGTTTTATGAATATGTCCTGAAGATGGTCTATTAGACCGAAACGTCCGACGTTGACATTAAACATTAAAACAGCATAATCACATATTAGGATTTTTGTTTGTTTTTTCAGTATCGATTTAGCATGATGACGTTTTAAGAGACGAACCGCGTCACAGGGAAGTTTTTCTTTTTCCACTTTGTTGTTAATTTTCCTAATGTTTTTTATTTAATGAATATTACTGATGATTTCAGTTTCATTCACTGACTGCTATTTGTTTTGTTTATTTTTGGGAGTAATGAATTTCTTCCTGTATTATTTATTTTCTCGAATATTTAACAACAATAATTTAAATATTCTTCCATATTTCACAACAACAATAATAAAATATTCTTATATATTCTTATATATTTAAATATATATATATATATATATATATATATATATATATATATATATATATATATATATATATATGTATTCTTATATATTTAAATATTCTTAAATATTCTTATATATTTAATGATAATTTTATTCTTTTTTTATTTATTGATTCCGAGTTTAGATCGAGACATCAGAAGTTGAAGTAGACTTTAGAAGGGACCAAAACAAGTAACAAGGGATAAACCTCTACTCCTGTTCAAAAGATCAGGGAGGAGCATGGGTCACCCCCCCCGCCCCGGGTCAAATTTCTCCTTGGCATTTATTTACTTTATTGTCTATATTTTTTTTTCATTATATATTATTTTTATTAATTTATTTCTATATTTCATATTCGAATATAATACCTGCGTACATAAATTATATCAAATGCACTTCAAGATACCGTCTCCTGCCGTTAATGATATTTTATTAAATTTCGACCACAATACCCAACACCTTATTCTAAAATTGGAAAAAAATATAATAAAAAATTAAACAGACAGACCTTGACATTTCTTTCATTCAAATGCGTTTGTATCACTCTCTCCCTCTCGCTCCCTCTCTCTCTCTCTCTCTCTCTCTCTCTCTCACTATATTTTTTTTAGAAATAATAACAAAATTACTAAAGAACTTTGGATTATTTACCTAACGAGTTCTTTTCCTATTTTATATATATATATATATATATATATATATATATATATATATATATATATTTTTATATATATATCAGTTTTTCTTACCAATTAATACAAGAAAAAAACTTCATAACCAAATTTAAGCCAGCACTTGACAAATCATAACCCCACGGACATAAACACACACCATACATACGTAGTGGTAAAACACACTAGTCAGACTACACACACACACACACACACACACACACACACACACACACACATGCACACACTGATACTCACACACACACATACACACACACACACAAGCACATCATACAAAATATATCTAGTTAGTGTACAGCTCTCTTTATAATGATATAATACATAGTATATATGTATGTAGAACGAATATACACACACATACTGGCAAAAACAAACGCACTAAAAGAGACACAGACACACACACACACACGCACACGAACCTGTCTGTGTATTTATACTATTTCTTTGTAATAAAACAATATGTAAATATGGAGAAAGAATATATATATATATATGTATATATATATATATATATATGAAGAAATATAGTTTTAAGGTGTACTACATTTATGGAATAAAGTGCTCAATATCTGAGATAGAGCGTGTCTAAATATAAAAGTGAACTTTGAAGTTAACACTCAGAGGTGACAGGCTTTTCCATGCTGGACGCAATCGTCAGACAGCCTCACGACTGCGTCCAGCATGAAACAGCCTGTCGCCTCTGAGTGTTGACTTCAATGTTCACTTTTATATACATACATACACATACACACACATATATATATATATATATATATATATATAAGCATATCACCCCAAGCAAGGCAGGAGTGCCACTAGCCTGTAAGGGGTTACAGAGAGTGAGAGCAAGAGTAAAGAGGGGGGTGTTTGAGTAAAGGATAAAGAGAAGGACGGGGATCAAGATCAAGGTATCAGAAGATGTCGATTGACATTACATTTGGATATTTGAAGATTATAGTTATCAGGGGAAAGCAAGTAAGAGGAAAGGAGTTCCACTGTTGGGAAGTTCGAGAGAAGAAGTTCTTGGAGTAGAAGAGGCCGTTACATTTAATTATTTCGACAGTAAAAGAGTATGACCGAGATGCCGACCTGGTAGCAAGCTTAAATTCATGCAATCGGCGAAAACCAGTGAAAATAGATCGTCAGGGAAGATGCCATGAAAATATTTGTAGAAAAGACATAGGGAAGCCACACCGGTACAGTGAGAAAGTGACTGGAGTCGAGATGCTAGGTCAGGACCTATCACATTGCATATCCGTCTTTGGATTTTGTCTAGAACCTCGAGATGAACAGTGTGGGCACCAGTCTATATATGGCAACAGTATTCAATGCAAAGGAAGAATGGTAGATATGTAGATGTGAAGGATGGACTCAGACGAGAAAAACCTTCTGGAACGACACAGAGAACCAATTTTCCTTGCGGTAGATGAAGCTGTTGATTTAATATGTTCGTTCCACCTCAGATCAGTGGAAAACATGAGACCAAGAAGTCGCAGAGAGACGCTCTCATGGAGTTGAGCATCAGCCATTTTGATGGGAGACAGCGAGGTTTCTCAATGGTGGCTAAATGAGAGCAGTTTCGTTTCGGAGACATTAAAATTACCAAGCCATTTCCTACCACAGATTGGAGGTCCTTTTTTGTGACCAACGGTCAGGTTTACTTTGTCAGCTATGCCGGATTTACTATTGAGACAGAAGTAAATGGTAGTGTCGTCTGCATAGACGCCTACTTGAGAACTGATGACATCAGGAAGATCATTGATGAAGATCAGAAACAGTGTAGGAACCAGGATGGAGCCTTGGGAAACACCAGCATTTATATGAAAGGAACTGGAGAATAACCAGTTTAGGACAGCCTTCATTTCACGCTTTGACAAGAATGAACGGATAAAATTAAATAATCATCCTGTAATACCGAAGAAAGTCGGCATGCCAAACCCTATATATATATATATATATATATATATATATATATATATATATATATATATATATATATATATATATATATATCATATATATATCTATTTCATTATATATATATATATATATATATATAATGAAAGTGGTGTAAGTCCGACAATTATTTAATATATTTCCTGTTGATACGTTAATAGATACAATTTTATTTAAGAAAATGATCTGATTTTTTTTTTTAATAAACAACATTAATTATATTTACCGGTCTGAATGTTCGAGAAATTTCGCAGAAAAATATGTGCTTCCCCGACAGGAATCGAATTGGGGTTATAGGTTCGATCCCAGTTGGAAGAACACATATTTTCTACGAAATTTCTCGGACATTCAGACCAGTAAATGTAATAAATACTGTTTATTAAAGAAAGCATAAAAATATATCTTTTATTTAAATAAATTGTATCCGAAGAGCAGAATAGGCAAAGATCTACACGATCTAAAAGGTCAGACCGGCGAAAGTGGGCATTGCTAGTCGAGTTGACGTAACCAAGCATTGGACAGCCTGATCAAACCCCGAAGCCTCCAACGGCAGAATAGGCAATGATTTATACGATCTAAAAGGTCAGACCGGCGAAAGTGGGCATTGCTAGTCGAGTTGACGTAACCAAGCATTGGACAGCCTGATCAACCCCCGAAGCCTCCAACGGCAGAATAGGCAATGATTTATACGATCTAAAAGGTCAGACCGGCGAAAGTGGGCATTGCTAGTCGAGTTGACGTAACCAAGCATTGGACAGCCTGATCAACCCCCGAAGCCTCCAACGGCAGAATAGGCAATGATTTATACGATCTAAAAGGTCAGACCGGCGAAAGTGGGCATTGCTAGTCGAGTTGACGTTAACCAAGCATTGACTGCCTGATCAACCCCGAGAATAGGCCTCAACGGCAGAATAGGCAATGATTTATACGATCTAAAAGGTCAGACCGGCGAAAGTGGGCATTGCTAGTCGAGTTGACGTAACCAAGCATTGGACAGCCTGATCAACCCCCGAAGCCTCCAACGGCAGAATAGGCAAAGATTTACACGATCTCAATGGCCAATCCGACGGAAGAGGGTAACGCCGGTTGAACAGGTGTAACGAAAGTGGACTTTGACTGCCCAAGTATCCGACAGACCGATGCGACCAGGTTTGTCAGATGTCGCCTGTCTCAAAGCCCTTTGAGACACGAGCGAGTCGCTTCTGGCCAAGTGTGTGGGCTTCTCTGCTGCCTAGAGTTGTCCACCAAAATCAAATTCACGCGAATGGCCTCATCGAACTCTCTTTGATTCGCAGCCATCTCCACCGTCGCCAAGGGGAGAGAAAGGGAATAACGTGAGAGGATGACGATCCCGTTGATCGGATGCTAGAGGGTGCTGACCAGTACCTGTACTGGCCGTTATTTTCGCGTGGGCATTATATATAGGGATATTGCTAGAGGGGCAATTCATTTGCCAGATTGCTACACTTGGCTCAGCTTCGTAAATAGTCGAATGGTTTGCCGTAGTGTAACGTTTTATAAACTAGTTATAAAGATGATTAGCTACTCTTGCGGGAGAGATATTTCTTTTATTCTTTCCAAAGATTTAAAGCCGTCGGGATAATCGAAAGATTATTTGGGGCATTTCGTTGGTGTAGGCGAAAAGAATGCAACCGCGCATGTTAACAGCTTAAGTGAATCAAATAGGATCATTGCTTTCGTCTGGATTGCGCACCACCTGATAAAAGATGGCTCAATTCCAAGCCGTTCTGATCGATCTCGCTCTTGTTACACTTGGCTTAGCGTCGAAGACGCGGCTTAAGTGCTGCGAGGTGCCGAGACGAACGCCTCTTGGCACGGTGGGGATTAACCAGTGGGTTAGGATTCGCAGATTATGCAACTTTTTGCCTGTGAATGAGGCATTTCCAAAGAGATTGTTCGGCCTCCACTGAACCCAGTTCAACGAGAAATCGAATTTCAGCACGCATTCCTAGCGCTGATTTATACACGAGGTGATCATATTGAATTCTGTTAGCTTGAACAAGGCAACTCCAAATGTAAAACCAATCAAAAATCAATATTATTATTGTTTTTCAAAATAGTGTCTGATAGCTATTATAAAGTCTGTTCCAATAACTTGGACCGGTTTTAAATGTGAATTAAGTTTGTTTTAATGATTTTTTTTCTTTTTCTTTCAGATTTAACAACTTAAGTCTTTGGTAATTTCAACCATGGAAAGATTAACAACGTGTTAAAGTTATTGAAGCCTATTACGAAAATGGACGTTCAAACAGAAATGCAATGAGAAGTTCCCAGGTCGCATCATCTCTCGAAAGAACGAAGTCAATTGGTCAGCACGATCGTGCGACTTGAGGCCTTTAGATTTCTTCCTTTGGGGTCATCTCAAAAGTAAAGTATGTTAACAAGCCAACAACAATTCAACAGCTGAAGGATGAAATAATAAGGCATGTTAATGAGATCAAGGAGCAACTCTACAGAGACGTCATCAAAACTTTTGACCATCAAGTGGAGGTGTGCCGCCGAAGCCTTGGCGGATATTTAGGCGATATTATTTTCCACACATAATTGACATGACGTTAAATAACATGATCCAATAAATTTTCACTAATAACACTGATTTATTTACTGCTGACTTTGATCCATCTTAATGAAACACCCTTATATATATAATCCGTCTTAATGAAACACCCTTTATAATGATACGTCGGCAAATTTTAAAGCACTACTTAAATTGACTGGTCGGCTCGTAAAAACTAAACGAAACAAGGGAATGTTCTTTTGTGAGGGAAAGAGGAATAATTATTCTAGGTTGACATTCATTAGACCAGGAGGGTCCAAACTTTTTTCAAAGGGGGACAGATTTGATGAAGTGAATATGCATGAGGGCCAACCATTCTGCTTGGCATTCTTTGAACCATTAAAATTAATTGCAAATTATGAAAATTTTATTTAAAATAGCATATTTTCATTTCTATACATGGATGACAAATAAAATTTAAACAGGCCTTAACAAGATACAACACAGCCTGTCACGTCTGAAGCTTATATATGATGAAGTAAAATATCTCTGAGAAAAAAGAATTTCCAGGAAGCTATATCTCAGGTTAATCTTAAACATTACATATTATTGGTAACTAGCAGCATGGCCCGGCGATGCCCGTGCTTGATTCAAAAATCGTACGACTCATACAGCAATCGCTATCACTTGACTTAAAATATTTTTGCCCTTCCTTGCCTTTAAAGGAGTTCCCTTTGCCGTGCTGATGTTGCTACATGCCTTACTTCTTGCTTATCTCACACTGCGAATTTTTTCTAAGCTCTATACTAAACATTTAAATCTGTTACGAAAAAAGAACTAACCAAAATGAACACAAAACGATCAGCTTTAAAAAAAGGACTCGTAACTGGAAAAACCGAATGAAAAAAGAATGTTAACAACAAATACTTTTTCACACCCAACCCAGTTCTGCGGAATCAGAATCAACGTTGAATTTAAGCAAGCGAATGAGCCAATTGGAGTAAAGTGCCAAGCAGATTTAAATTTTTCCCACATGTGACGAATGCAGCTATCGATTTTTTGCATGCTAGTTAACATTCGTGTCAGTCAGCTGTTGGCTCTCACGCTGGCCAGTACAAAATGTCCGCAAACTACATGAAAACTGCCGTAGGAGCATGAAAAAATCGATTATTTCCACTATCGATGAGAGTTGGGAAATGCAAAGTCGGTCTTGGCGTTTCGTTAACTTGGAGCATGTGCATGTAAATTTTGGTGCAAATCCGTCGAAAATTGCGGCCGTGCATTCGTTACGCACACACACACACACCCTGCCTTTTATAGATAGAGATTAATGTTGTCTGTCACCTTTAAATTAAAAACATATTAATAGAAACATAACACCAACATTCATCTTATTAAGAAGTAGAAAACATAAAGTCATACAAGTCTAAGTGACCAAATAGATTTATAATCGATTTTGACCAACACAAAACAAATTTAATTCAGTAAGATTTTCTAATTTATTCATCTCAGATGACCAAAAGAAATAATTTGCCTGCACTAATGTGGAGGGTAATACTGAGGTCTAGACTGTAGTATGTAGGCTAAGTCTGGTTCAGGGGTAGTAATTTTAGAAATTGGCAGGAAAAGATCAAAGTCAGGGTCACTCCACCAGAGAACAGCCACAGAGTACTGCTGACATCTTTTGGTAAAACATGCATTTCTTAGGTGTGTACTTGACAATACTGGCAAACCGGAAGTGATACATTCTCTGACACAGGATGGTGTGTGAGTGGGGGGGGGGCATATGAAATTTGACCGCAGGCTTTAATTGGTCCCCGAGCCACTCTTTGGACATTGCTGCCTTAGTCCTTCATCAAGCCACGATTTTTGTTAGAATCGATCAATATTAATTTTTTTAAACTCATTTCATAAGTGGGCCCCGTTCGTAATACGATTTCGATCCCTGACTTAAATCGATCCTAGACTTAAAGAGTTATCAGTACCTTGTGTTTATTTACAAAAGAATCAGTTTGAAATTCTGCAACGTCATTGAAACCTGCGTACTAGTGGTGTTATTTTTTTATCGCAGTACGTAAAATTACGCAGTTATCAATGACGTAAGCAAAGTTTCAAACTTAGCATTTGCTTTTTATTCGTTTTCTACGGTTTATCAACCCTTTGTGGGTTATTTAAAGCCAGAAATATTTTTCGATAATAAGAATTTTTCTTTTAGTTTTTTGGAGATAGTAATTGTTTAGTGAAACAAGTTTTACTAATTAACCCACAGATGGGGGTGAGGAGAAGAGGTAGATTAATTCCTAATCAGAATTTGATAAGGAAACAAGAAATAATAATGTGGATATAAAGTTTTCGGTGGTCAATTCTACATTACAATTATTATGTAAACTGATCCCTCACTTTGGAGTCACACTTGTTTCTATATTCAACAGAATGTAAATAAATCTAAAAAAAAACAACATCTGTACTGCTAATCAGTATTTCATTCATTTATTATTCATTTTCTACGGTTTCTCAATCCTTTGCAGAAAATAAAAAGAAAAAGTCAGAAAATACTTTTAGATAGTACGAATTTTGTTTTTGGAGATAGTAATAGTCTAGTGATACAAATCTTATTAATTAGACCATAGCTGGGGGGGGGGGGGAGAGAGATAAGGTGGATTCAATCCTAATCAGAATTTGACAAACAAACAAGAAATTATAATATGGGTATAAAGTTGGTGGGGGGGATCAGTTCTATATGACAATCATTATATAAACTGATCCCTCATTTTGGCCCGTCCTGGATATGACGATAAACTACATCCGCGTCCTTGTTAAGATGACTACGTCCAATAGCAAGGCCTCTGATCAGGAGGTTTTGAGGAGGGTAGAACCACCTCTTAATTGCTGGTGTTCCCAGATCTACTCTGACCCGAGGTGGTAGCACCTGTTAGGGTCCCAGATATGGGCAAATATTTAGCTCCCAAACTGAGATCAAAACACTATGAAAGTGCAAAAAAAATAAGTTTTAATACTAGCAATATATTTTTGTAAAAATTTTTTACCAGTAATGAATTTTTGAAGAAAAAAAAATTACCAACAATAGAAATCTTGTCGGCATTAAATGACCCATTGAGAGGTTGATACACCGTAAAACAAAATAAACAAAACTAATCTGAATAGAATACATTAATGAAAACACACTCTCGACAAAAAGTCTCTCAATGAAAACTGAGGTTGATATGCCGTAAAACAAAATACACCAAACCTGATCTACAAACTGATTTCTTACAAACATGATTCATACGAACCTAGCCTAAAAATCTTGTCGGCATTAAATAATCCATTGAGGTTGATATGCCGTTCAAAATAGACCAAACCTATCTACAAACTGATTTCTAAAAGAATACTTGTATTCATACGAACCTATCCTAAAAATCTTGTCGGCATTAAATAACCCATTGAGGTGTTGATATGCCGAAAAACAAAATAAACCAAACCTGAACTACAAACTGATTTCTTACAAAGAATACATATTCTATACATACGAACCTATCCTAAAAATCTTGTCGGCATTAAATAACCCATTGAGGTGTTGATATGCCGTAAAACAAAATAAACCAAACCAAACCCTCATTTTTGTGCCACGATATTCAACAGAATGTAAGTAAATCTAAAAACATGTCTGTGTACCTAAACTGTACTTGATTGATTGATTAATGGATTTCCATTGTTTATCAACCCATTGCAGGTTATTTAAAGCCAGAAATATTTTTAGATTGTATAAATGTTTTGTTTTTGTTTTTGTTTTTGTTTTCGGAGATAATAATAATAATAATAATGAGATAATAATGAGTTTTATTAATTAATGGGGGGAGAAGCGGAGGATTAATACCTTTCCAAGGATATTTGCATGTAAGAGAATATAATGAACCCAACTGGAATTGGAACTCTGCTCTCCAATTAACTTAACATTCTTTAAATAAAAGCAGAGACAACTCATTACGAAAGCATGGCTGGATCTGCCCCTGAACACGACCACGCCTTATATAACTTTAGAAGTTTTTTTTTTTCTTTTTTATTATTTCCCCCGCAAGCAAGGCGAGAATGCCACTAAGACGCAACGGGAGCTACAGGGAGTGAAAGGGAAAGAGAAGAACCTGAATAGGAGGCTTTCGGAATGGGGTTCAAGAAGACAGAAGAAGGCGATTGATGTTGCTTTGAAACTTCTGAAGATTATACTTAACACGAAAGCAAGGAAACGGAAGAGAGTCCCACAGGTGGGAAGTGTGAGAAAATAAACTATTAGAATAGAAGTGACAGTTGCATTTAACTATTTCAACAGTAAAAGGGTGGGACCTAGTTGCCAATCTAGTAGCACGTTTAAATCCATGTCGTCTGGGCATCAGGAGAGAAAAGCTCGTCAGAGCAGTTCCCATGAAAATATTTGCAGAAGACATGGCGAAGCCACGTCACGTCGGTGAGAATGTGACTGAAGTCGAGATGCCAGGTCAGGATCAATTATATTGCAGATCCTTCTTTAGATTTTGTCAAGAATCTCGAGACGAGTAGCAGGTGAAATGAGTAGCTGATGAGCCGTGATACAGCGAAACAGTCTGTCTGTGGATGATATATATATATATATATATATATATATATATATATATATATATATATATATATATATATATATATATATTTCATTCAAGGCTGACAAGGTACTGCGATAAAGATTTTATTTATTTTTTAGCATGAAAAAAAAACACTCAATAATATCAACTATGAACACGACCACAATGTGTTGACCGTGTTTGGGAAAAAATATTGTCTTCACTCTAGAAACATATGATTACAAAAACATATGATTACAATTCAGTTACAGATAATAAAAAAAAACTCCTTGATAATGGCTAATAGAATATCCGAAAGTGTTCGGTGATAGAGATTTTCCAAGCGTAGCTCAGATGGAGCACAGTCATAATTGTTCTCGCAAGACAAGCTTGCTAAACCATAACACCATCTCGAAGTGCCCCAATGATTTTCTAAACGTAGCCAAAAGTATGGGGCACCCAATGAGGATCGAACTCACTACTCAGTCGTAATTGTTCTAGCGAGACAAGCTTGTTAACCATTACACCACGCCAAGGTGCCAAATCCTCGATTATATAGAACATTTGGACAATTTTTCCACACTATGTTCAAAAAAGAAAATATGCAATTACAATTTCTCCGATTTGCACAGGGCACGAAGCAGACTCCGTTTAGACATCTTGGAGTCTGTTATTATTAAGTTACGACGTCTTGTCCTGTGCAGATAAAGATAGTTAAAGCATAAGTTGGTCTTAGTCGGGGAATCAGTCGTAAATTCTATGCCTAACTAGGAAGATTTTTTTTCTTTCCCTCCCCTAGTCTTAATAATTTATATTTCCTTAACGTCAGTCGTTGATAATATTTTTTCTTGTCAACTACTTTTATTTTGCTGACGATTATATATATTTTGAAGAAGTGTCGACCGAAAGTGTCAGTTATCTCCTGTTAATTCTCTCTCATGGCACAGTGAATAAAGGCATTAGTTAGATCCAGTGACAGGACCCAAAGAGTTGTGAGTTCAATACCTGGTTAAGGCAGTGAAGAACTTGGAAAGGCGAATTAACAGGAGATAACTGATAACTGACATCCATTAGACATGGCACGTGGAACTAGAACAGTCTACCCCAGTGAGCGCAATAAAGGGTTCAGATCGGCATTCCAACCACCTGAAGAAGGCCGGAGCGTACAACAGCCGAAACGTTGTGATAAATATGGCAACAAAGATGAGGATGATAGACCGAACAATGTAAATAGTGTATATAATACCTCATCTCAGATATATATATATATATATATATATATATATATATATATATATATATATATACTATAGATAACTAGACTCGTTTCGAAAAACCCTCGAATTTTTGATTTGCTAATAATCAAATCAATCTCGAGAGAAAAAAAAAGGTTTTATAAAAAGAAAGAGTTACAAACATGAACTTCTGTCGACAAAAAATCACTGGATACCGGAGTGAATGTACCACCTTAAGAAATATTATCATATATATTTTGAATAATAATAATAGAAATCAATAAATAATAAATGAATAAAAGTGTAGCATTACGGTTACTCACAACATTTTAGGTGATGAATAGATTCTTTATTTTTCCTTTTAACTCAATTTAATGACCAGGGTTTTTTAGCCCAGTTTTCAATTGTCAAGCATAAAATTTTGTTTGTGCTTTTACATAGCCGTAAAAGTAGGGTCCTTTGAAAGAGTAACCATCCAAAACCTGAATGGGTGGTCCCCCTTTCCGGTTGGTGGTGTGAATCGAACAGTGATTGAAGGAGCAGTCAGTGAAAACAGTCAGGCAGTGAATGCGTAGGGATTTTTTTTCTGTGGTTGTAACTTAGTGAGAAATCAATTAGAAAAAGTTTGCTTACTTCTAGCTGAAGGAAGACATTGGTGACTAAATGAGAAGTCATTTTTTTTAATTTTTTTTTGCTACTTCCTGACCCAACAAGTGTCTTGAAAATAATTTGTCACTATTGTTTTTCTGACAACGATCATGGCCCTAATATTGGTTATTGAGACGAATCTGTGGAACATAGCAAGTGCCAATGTATTCACATACAGCCAACCTTGGATGTCATCACAAGTGGTACAGTGACGTGCAGAATTGCATTACCGTAATATACCCTATTGACAATATTTTTAAAATAGGGAAATATATGTCCAGTTAAAGAGTTGGGTTTTTTATGTTTAAAATAATGCAAAAAATATCTTGGAATATTGACTTCAAAAGACTTTTTCTTATACACTACAGTTCAAATGTTTGAAGACACCCCCAGAATTAGCATAGGATGAATCTCAAAGAGAGTACATTATCTTTCTGTGGATGACAATGATATTGTAGCAATACGATTTCTCATACATCCTTAGCAGATGAATAGATACATTCTTTTTTTGTTTTAACTCAATTTAATGATTAGGGTTTTTCAGGAATCTTATCTCCAGCCCACCTTTGAATTGTTGAACATAGTATTTTGGTAGTGTTTTTAACCATAAAAGTAGGGTCCTTTGACAAACTGAGTCTGAGTGGTCCTCCTTTCTGGTTGGTGGAACACAAATGGACAGAATGTGGTGGTGCTTCCCCCAGCCAGTATCCATATAATGAATCAAACAGTGAGTGAAGGAGCAATCAGTGAAACAGCCAAGCAGTGTATGTGTAGGGGTTTGTTTTCTGTGGTTGTAACTTAGTGAGAAATCAATTAGAAAAAGTTTGCTTACTTCTAGCTGAAGGAAGACATTGGTGAGACTAAGTGAGAAGTCATTTTTTTTTTTTTTTTTTGCTACTTCCTGACCCAACAAGTGTCTTGAAAATAATTTGTCACTATTGTTTTTCTGACAACGATCATGGCCCTAATATTGGTTATTGAGACGAATCTGTGGTACATAGCAAGTGCCAATGTATTCACATACAGCCAACCTTGGATGTCATCACAAGTGGTACAGGGACATGCAGAATTGCATTAACACAAAAAGAATAAAAGTATCATCGAATATAAGAGAATATTTATTTGTATTATTATTTATCTTGTTAAAAATTGACTGTTCTGAAGAAATTAAAAAAAAAACATACCAAGGACTATTGAAATAACATAAAAACTATTTATTATCCCTTATTGTTTTATTTATTTTCTTTGTTTTTTTTTTGTTTGTTTTATTTTTTGTTTTTTAGTTCCTTTTAATACTTTTTTTTTACTCCCTGTGATAACAAAAAAGAATTTATTCATTGCTTTTGTAATAAAAACAAATTCAGAAGCACAGGAGAATGTCGTTCAGTTGTCAATGTTGATTTTAGAAACGCATAATATATCGACTGAATGAACGCCTAATATATCGACTGAATGACCGCATAACATTTCTACTTAATGAACGCATAATGTTTCTACTGAATGAACGCATAATATAGCTACTTAATGAACGCATAATATATCGACTGAATGAACGCATAATATTTCTACTGAATGAGCGCATAATATAGCTCCTTAATGAACGCATAATATATCGACTGAATGAACGCATATTTCTACTGAATGAACGCATAATATAGCTACTTAATGAACGCATAATGTTTCTACTGAATGAACGCATAATATATCGACTGCATGAACGCATAATATTTCTACTGAATGAGCGCATAATATAGCTACTGAATGAACGCGTAATATATCTACTGAATGAATGCATAATATTTTTACTGAATTGAACGCATAATATAGCTACTGAATGAACGCATAATATATCGACTGAATGAACGCAGAAAGCGGGAATATAAATTTTGCTCAGCGCATTGAAAATATCACAAAAATACCACACTATCTATAATTCTTTGGAGGGCTTTGCTGTCCGCTGTCGAACAACTGATAAATAAGGTTGGCTGGCCCCAGATTCTACATGATAGATTTTATGTTTTTGTTTTACTTAATGCGAACAAAGACACAAACTGAATATGATCACCCATTGAATTGTATAGAAAATAAAATTTTACATTTACGAAAAAATACTGTGTCAATTCGACCTCCAAGGAACGCAGAGAAATTGATTGATTCGTTTTTACGGCTTGGCAGGTTATTTAAAGCCAAAAAATATTTTTAGATTTGTAAGAATTTTTGTTTTTCGTTTTTGGAAATAATAATGGTTTAGTTATACAAATCTTAATAATTAACCCATAGCTGGGGGTGGAGAAGTAGTAGATTCAGTACTAATCAGAATTTGATAAACAAACAAGAAATTATTATGGCGACATAAAGTCGGGGATCAACTCTACATTACAATCATCATATAAACTGATCCCTCACTTTGTGGTCATGTTAGTTTCTATACATTTATATTCCACAAAATGCAAATAAGGCTAAAAGGCATGTCTGCGTATCTAACCAGTATTTCATTAATTGATTGATTCGTTTTTTACGGCTTATCTACTCTTTGCTGGTTATTTAAAGCCAGAAAATATTTTTAGATTGTAAAATTTTGGGGGAGATACAAGACTTAATAATTATCCCATAGCTAGGGGGAGAAGAGATGCCTTCATACCTTTCCCGAGGTTATTTGTGAGTAAGTAATTATAACGAACCCGACTGGAACTGAAACTCCGAAATTCCGAGCCATTACCCGTTACATGGCTTGCACGTACAAACATATGGTATTTCCAAGCAGTCACCTATCTAGGTACTGACCAGACTCGACGTTGCTTAACTTCGGTTATGCGTCTAATTGCCCTATTCTAATAGTAATGATATTAACATTAATTCCTGGCTACTGACAATCCCTTTCTTCCTCATTTCCGTTGTATTCCTATAGTAAAATCCTTAACAATGCATTTACATTATATACATATTAGCATATACATATATCAATCCTATAATATATCAAGATGGAGATTGAACAGAATAAGTTAGAGATAGATAGATAGATAGATAGATAGATAGATAGATAGATAGATAGATAGATAGATAGATAGATTATGGGCAGGTGTAGATAGATAGATAGATAGATAGATAGATAGATAGATAGATAGATAGATAGATAGATAGATAGATAGATTATGGGCAGATAGATAGATAGATAGATAGATAGATAGATAGATAGATAGATAGATAGATAGATAGATAGATAGATAGTGAATAGGCAAATATAGATAGTGTATGGGCATAGATAGATAGATAGATAGATAGATAGATAGATAGATAGATAGATAGATAGATATGGATGGATTATGAGCAGGTCTATAGATAGATAGATAGATAGATAGATAGATGGATAGATAGATAGATAGATAGATAGATAGATAGATAGATAGATAGATAGATTATGGGCGGGTGTGAATAGATAGATGGATAGATGATAGATAGATGGATAGATGGATAGATAGATAGATGGATGGATAGATAGATTATGGGCGGGTGTAAATAGATAGATAGATAGATGGATAGATATTTGGATAGATAGATAGATAGATAGATGATGGATAGATTATGGGCGGGTGTGGAGATGGATTATGGGCGTTGGTGTGGATAGGATGGATAGATGGATGGATGGATAGATGGATAGATGGATGGATGGATAGATAGATGGATAGATTATGAGCAGGTGTAGATGGATAGATAGATATGATAGATAGATAGATGAATAGATGAATGGATGGATAGATAGATAGATAGATTATGAGCAGGTGTAGATAGATGGATGATGGATAGATAGATGGATAGATAGATGGATAGATGAATAGATGTAGATAGATAGATAGATTAGATAGGTGATAGATAGATAGATAGATAGATAGATAGATAGATAGATAGATAGATAGATTATGGGCAGGTGTAGATAGATAGATAGATAGATAGATAGATAGATAGATAGATAGATAGATAGATAGATAGATTATGAGCAGGTGTAGATAGATAGATAGATTATGGGCAGGTGTAGATAGATAGATTATGGGCAGGTGTAGATAGATAGATAGATAGATAGATAGATAGATAGATAGATAGATAGATAGATAGATAGATAGATAGATAGACGAATGTAGAGTGTGCGTGAATTATCGCAGACTGAAGGTTAAGAAACAATTTTGTAATTTTCCCGAATTAGCCATTTCGTCGCGGGAATGAAGTCGACTTATTTTTAATCTTCACTCTAAACAAATCTCATCTTAGCCGACCTTCATTCGTCTTCGGGAAGCCTATTAAATAAAACACAAACTCAAAATACATCTCTGCCTTTTTTTCCCCGCCACATAAAATGCGCACATTTTGTTTGGCCTCTTCGCTCGTACTTTTAAAAAATAAATCTCCCCCACCTCCTGTATGGTAGCAAATCGGAAAATGATTATGGACCTGGTAAAGAGAATTATTTGGCTTCATTCCAGACGTAAACGTGATCAACATAATCGAATCGGGGCCATTTTTTTTTTCACCTTAAATATCTACAGTTGAATAAATAAATAAATGTTGTCCGTTGGTAATTTTTTTTTTTCCAGGTGGGATGTTTTTAAACCAACACATAAAAACCTGCAAATTATTTGCAATTTAAGCTGAATTTCGATAAATAAAAGCACGGAAATATTTACGTCTAATGTTAGAAATTAATCGAAAAATCTCTCCAAAGAGGGAAATAAAACAGGCGCCATTCTGAATTGCGTAGTCAAAAGGCACGTAATTCTCGTCGGATAAAAACGTTTTTTTTTTTTGTTTGTTTTTGTTTTTGTTTTGAATTCTTTTGGGGGGGTGAGGAAGAATATTTTAGTAAAATCTAGTATATATCGATATAAATCTGTTTAGTTTGGCCAAAGAAAATTGAAAGAATTGTTAAACCTCTATTTTTTTTTTTTATCATTTCACCCCCAAGCAAAGGCAATAAAGCCACTAAGACGTAAGGGAATGTGAAAGAATATAGCATAAAGAAAATATTTAACGAGAAAGAACAGTAAAAGAACAAGAATTAAGAAGACACAATATAACCACTGATGTTGCATTTAAATTTTTTATGGTCAAAGTTGACTGGAAACAAAGAAGCCGGAAGTAAATTCCACAGGAAGAAATCGTGAAGTGATGAGACCTTTCCGCCAATCTAGTACTGCACTTAAATTCATAAAGTCTAGGTACCATAGGGGAAAGTTCACCAGAACAATTACCATGAAAATATTTATAGAAGCTGCATAGTGAAACTATGTTACGGCAATGGAAAAATGTCTGAAGCCGATGTGCCAAGTCAGGACCAATAATATTGCTGATTCTTCTTTGGATTTTATCAAGAATCTCTACATATATATCAAGAGCATCTGACCAGACAACAATATTTAAAGCAAGGAAGAACGGTAGAGTTAAAAATATGTAAAGTGTAAAATAGATTCTGGCAAGAAAATCTCTCTGAAATGACAGAGGAAGCAACTTTCCTAGGAACAATATATATATATATATAGACATTTTTATGTTTATACATTCTTTTTATAGATACAAATATTTAAGTAAATCGTCTGTTTATAATAAACAGTATTAAAAAACACTTACTGGCCTGAATGTCCGAGAAATATTCACAGACAATATTCGTCCTCCGACAGGATTCGAACCTGTATCCTATACGGAACACGTCATTTAGCTTGACATGCCTTTAACCGATTTGGCCACGAAGGAGCGTTCGGTTAGCAATGTCGAATTTACTGCTTTTAAACTTTAATTTTCCATAAATCTCTCACGTACATTCATATCTGCTCAAAGCGTATCCAAATGTAAACAAATGACGTCACACATTATGAAATGGACAAAATCCGACAATTATTTTAAGACATTTTTATGTTTATACATTCTTTTTATAGATACAAATATTTAAGTAAATGCTCTGTTTATAATAAACAGTATTAAACAACATTTACTGGCCTGAATGTCCGAGAAATATATATATATATATATATATATATATATATATATATATATTTAAAGATATTTTTGTAGGTACAAAATTTAATGATCGAAATAAAAGTATAAAAATTTAATATTACAAGACATATTAAACAATAAAAATTTTTTTTTAAAACAAAAAAAAACACAACAACGGGGTGGGGGAAGCAACCGGTTTCGCTCCCGCTCTTCAGGCTTCAACAGGAGATTCAAAATTAATACAGAAAAATGTACAATAAAAAGGAATAGGTGATATATATATATATATATATATATATATATATATATATATATATATATATATATATATACACACACATATATATATATATATATATATATATATATGCAGAAGGAACTAGAGACAGATGACAGCGAGTCCCAGCAAACACTCACGTTTTAATATGTCTTGTAAATTTAAATTTTATACTTTTATTTGATCACATATATATATATATATATGATTCAATATAATCTTTCCACTTCATGTCAGCCGAAAACGTTAGCCGAAGAAGATGCAAAGAGTCACTCTACGGGAGGTTAGCATCAGCCATGGAAGACAAAAAAGGGTTTTCTAAGAGGATTGAAAGAAAACCGTTTCGTTTTGCAAGCGTTGAAATTAACAGGCCATTTCTTACCCCAGTTAACAACAGATTCTGGCTCATTTTACAGAAACTGACAGTTAATTTGAATCGATCAGATTTAACATTCAGAACGGTGTAAATAGCAGTGTCATCTGGCGTAGATGCTGTGTTCAGACATCAGGAAGGTCCTTGATGAAAACTAGGAACAACGTTGGTCCATGGATTTTCGATTCCCAGCTTGTTAGTCATTACACCACCCGCACATCCAAGACTACAGCACCTGGTATTCCCAAGCGGTCGCACGTCTAGTTATTGACCAGTCTCAACGTTGCTTAACTTCGGTGATCGTACGGGAACCGATGATTCAACGTGATACGGCCGTAAGTTGTAGAGAGAGAGAGAGAGAGAGATCCATGAACTCTCACGTCATGAAAATGTTGGCATTTGAAGGAGGAGGTTTTTAGCACACACGGCGCGTGTTCAGCTCTCTTACCGTATCGTACGCTATCATCGGTTAGATAGTGATTTTCCAAGCTTAGCTTAGATGTGGCACAAGGCCGAATGAATGGGGCACCCAGTGAGGATCGAACTCGCTATTCAGTCGTAATTGTTCTAGCAAGACAAGCTTGCTAACCATTACACCGCTTCGAGGTGCCCACACAGCGTAGATGTGGCACAAGGCCGAAAGTATGGGACACCCAGTGAGGATCGAACTCGTTATTCAGTCGTAATTGTCCTATCGAGACAAGCTTGCTAAACATTACACCACGCCGAGGTGCCTGCTATCATCGTTTAGATATGCGCGATTTTCCAATTACGCGTAGTTTGTGGCACAAGGCGAAAGTATGAGGCACCCCGTAAGGATCGAACTCACTGCTCAGTCGTAATTGTCCTAGCGAGACAAGCTTTCTAACCATTACACCACCTCGAGGTGTCCTAACGGTTTTCTAAGCACAGCTTAGATGTGGCACAAGGCCGACAGTATGGGGCACCCAGTAAGGATCGAACTCACTACTCAGTCGTAATTGTTCTAGCGAGACACGCTTGCTAATAATTACACCACGCCGAGGTGCCTGCTATCATCGTTTCGATATAGGCTCTTCTTCAGCGCTGCCGAAAATATATAACCACTGGTAGGTAGGTATTTTTTCTAACATTTATCTCCCCCAAACAAGAAAGGGCATTAGTCATTTATGACCACTGTGAACAATGTTCAATGTGTGTGCGTCATTTATCTCTATATAATCAGTGGCTTCGCGCGCGTTTTTTAATATAAAAATTTGTGGTCATTATTCTTTATGTGTCGGGTGTCATCTTCGTGTAAAAATAAATTGGAGGCATTACTTTTGAAGCATTTCGTTTTTTTATTCTTTTCCTTCCCCAACCCCTTCTAGACATATTTTACGCAGTACGTTTTAAAAAATAAATAAATAAATAAATAAAATAAAATAAAATAATTAAATTAAAATAAAATAACACGGGATGGACAAGCGAAAGTTATTAACTATTAGCCTATTGGTGATTTGTTTTGCTTTTTTTTTTGCTTTTTTTTTGTTATTCAACCCACAATCCCGGTTCATTTCGAAGAATATTGCTCAAGGTTAGTCGACAGGATTTAATTCTGTTTGTGAATTTAAAAGTTTTGTGGTTTTATGAATGGACCGTTAATTAGCCAGGCACTGAAGACATAGTAATAGATATATTACATGCCAAGTACGGCAATGGCGACCGGCTCCGTTCGCATGAAGACCATTGGCCATAACAGTCGCAGGCGGAGCTGATAATGGCCGAGAAATGATAAATGGAGGCAGCATGTTGAGTGGTTCGTGAATTCTTTTATATAACGTTTTATTGACGAAACTTTTCAATTGTAATATCGATAATTGTAGCCAACGTGATTACGAGGGTTTCAGATGATGACGTCTCGGGGGAAAAACTGGAATGTTTAAGCTAATCCCAGTCCCCGAAAATATTCTTATATTTTTTTTTTTTAGTCTCGACAGAATGTTTTCCATCTTGGGAAAATAAAATAAAAATTAAAAATTAAAAAATCAAATATTGTTCTACACGGTACTTTTATTATCTTGAGTGTAGCTATCTATATATAAAATTCTGACACTTCCGTCACAGCCTCTAAAGTCGCCATACATTGACCACAAACCAAATTTTGGCTACGCATCATCTCTAACTGTTCAAAAAGTGGCTTTTTAGAATGATGAAATATCATCATCATTCTAGATCAATCAGTGGCTTGCATTACGTCATTTATCTACCAAGAAAGGAGTGGCTTTGAGCTCTGCATTTCAATGAACAATTTTACGTCATTTATCTTACCTGTGCTCCGGGTCAAAATTTTGCAAAAAATTTGGTGGCATTTATTTACCACTGTTCAATCATGGCTTTCCAATAGTTACAAGTGTTTACCACTTTTCAACCGGTGGCTTTGCATTACGTCATTTTTCTCTACCACTGTTCAATCAGTGGCTGGGCATTACGTCATTTTCTCTCTACCACTGTTCAACTTTTCTTTCATTTATCCACCACTGTTCAATCAGTGGCTTTTGCATTACGTCATTTATCTCTACCACTGTTCAATCAGTGGCTGGGCATTACGTCATTTATCTCTACCACTGTTCAATCAGTGGCTGGGCATTCGTCATTTTCTCTACCACTGTTCAATCAGTGACTGGGCATTACGTCATTTATCTCTACCACTGTTCAATCGGTGGCTGGGCATTACGTCATTTTTCTCTACCACTGTTCAATCAGTGGCTGGGCATTACGATTTATCTCTACCACTGTTCAATCAGTGGCTTTGCATTACGTCATTTTCTCTACCACTGTTCAATCAGTGGCTGGGCATTACGTCATTTTTCTACCACTGTTCAATCAGTGGCTTTTGCATTACGTCATTTTTCTCTACCACTGTTCAATCAGTGGCTGGGCATTACGTCATTTTCTCTACCACTGTTCAATCAGTGGCTGGGCATTACGTCATTTTTCTCTACCACTTCAATCAGTTCAATCAGTGTTCAATCAGTGGCTGCTGGGCATTTTTTTTCGTACCACTTTGGCTCGTCATTTATCTCTACCACTGTTCAATCAGTGGCTGGGCATTACGTCATTTTTCTCTACCACTGTTCAATCAGTGGCTTACGTCATTTATCTCTACCACTGGGCATTACGTCATTTATCTCTACCACTGTTCAATCAGTGGCTGGGCATTTACGTTCAATCATTTTCATTTATCTCACCACTGTTCAATCAGTGGCTGGGCATTACGTCATTTATCTCTACCACTGTTCAATCAGTGGCTGGAGTCATTTATCTCGTCATTTTTTCTCTCTACCACTGTTCAATCAGTGGCTGGGCATTACGTCATTTATCTCTACCACTGTTCAATCAGTGGCTTTGCATTACGGCTCTACCACTGTTCAATCAGTGGCTGGGCATTATTTATCTCTACCACTGTTCAATCAGTGGCTTTGCATTACGTCATTTATCTCTCTACCACTGTTCAATCAGTGGTCTGTTCAATCAGTGCTTTGCATTACGTCATTTATCTCTACCACTGTTCAAACACCACTGGCTGGGCATTACGTCATTTATCTCTACCACTGTTCAATCAGTGGCTGCATTACGTCATTTATCTCTACCACTGTTCAATCAGTGGCTGGGCATTACGTCATTTATCTCTCTAATCACTGTTCAATCAGTTCAATCAGTGGCTTTGCATTTTACGTCATTTTTGCTCATCTTTATCTACCACTGTTCAATCAGTGGCTGGGCATTACGTCATTTTCTCTACCACTGTTCAATCAGTGGCTTTGTCATTTATCTCTGCACTGTTCAATCAGTGGCTTTGCATTACTCAACCACTGTTCAATCAGTGGCTTTTGCATTACGTCATTTATCTCTACCACTGTTCAATCAGTGGCTTTGCCTTTACGTTCAATTTTTTTCTCATTTACTCACCACTGTTCAATCAGTGGCTTTGCATTACGTCATTTATCTCTACCACTGTTCAATCAGTGGCTGGGCATTACGTCATTTATCTCTACCACTGTTCAATCAGTGGCTTTGCCTACGTCATTTATCTCTACCACTGTTCAATCAGTGGCTTTGCATTACGTCATTTATCTCTACCACTGTTCAATCAGTGGCTGGCATTACGTCATTTATCTCTCTCCACTGTTCAATCAGTGGCTTTGCATTACGTCATTTATCTCTACCACTGTTCAATCAGTGGCTTTGCATTACGTCATTTATCTCTACCACTGTTCAATCAGTGGCTTTGTTCAATCCGGTTTTGCGTCATTTATCTCTACCACTGTTCAATCAGTGGCTTTGCATTACGTCATTTATCTACCACTGTTCAATCAGTGGCTTTGCATTACGTCATTTATCTCTACCACTGTTCAATCAGTGGCTTTGCCTTACGTCATTTATCTCTACCACTGTTCAATCAGTGGCTTTGTCATTTATCTCTTAACACCGCATTTCGTCATTTATCTCTACCACTGTTCAATCAGTGGCTGGGCGATTTTACTCTACCACTCTGTTCAATCAGTTATTAAAGTCTTTATCTCACTGTTCAATCAGTGGCTTTTTGCATTACGTCATTTATCTCTACCACTGTTCAATCAGTGGCTGGGCATTACGTCATTTATCTCTACCACTGTTCAATCAGTGGCTTTTGCCTTTCATTTATCGTTCAATTTATCTCTACCACTGTTCAATCAGTGGCATTACGTCATTTATCTCTACCACTGTTCAATCAGTGGCTTTGCATTACGTCATTTATCTCTACCACTGTTCAATCAGTGGCTGGGCATTACGTCATTATCTCTACCACTGTTCAATCAGTGGCTGGCATTACGTCATTTATCTCTACCACTGTTCAATCAGTTCAATCATTTATCTCTACCACTGTTCAATCAGTGGCTTTTGCATACGTCATTTTATCTCACCACTGTTCAATCAGTGGCTTTGCCTTTACGTCATTTATCTCTACCACTGTTCAATCAGTGGCTTTGCCTTACGTCATTTATCTCTACCACTGTTCAATCAGTGGCTTTGCATTACGTCATTTATCTCTACCACTGTTCAATCAGTGGCTTTTTGCATTACGTCATTATCTCACCACTGTTCAATCAGTGGTCATTTATCTCTACTGTTCAATCAGTGGCTTTTGCATTACGTCATTTATCTCTACCACTGTTCAATCAGTGGCTTTGCTTTATGTCATTTATCTCTACCACTGTTCAATCAGTGGCTGGGCATTACGTCATTTATCTCTACCACTGTTCAATCAGTGGCTTTGGCATTACGTCATTTATCTCTCTTTACCACTGTTCAATCAGTGGCTTTGCATTACGTCATTTATCTCTACCACTGTTCAATCAGTGTGGCTTTGCCTTCGTCTTCATTTATCTCTACCACTGTTCAATCAGTGGCTTTGCATCACGTCATTTATCTCTACCACTGTTCAATCAGTGGCTGGGCATTACGTCATTTATCTCTACCACTCCAATCAGTGGCTTTTGCATTCGGCATTACGTCATTTTATCTCTACCACTGTTCAATCAGTGGCTGGGCATTACGTCATTTATCTCTACCACTGTTCAATCAAAGGGCTTTGCATTATCTCACCACTGTTCAATCAGTGGCTGGGCATTACGTCATTTATCTCTACCACTGTTCAATCAGTGGCTTTGCATTACGTCATTACGTTCAATCAGTTTATTTATCTCTACCACTGTTCAATCAGTGGCTTTGCATTTACGTCATTTATCTCTACCACTGTTCAATCAGTGGCTTTTTTATCTCTACCACTGTTCAATCAGTGGCTTTGCATTACGTCATTTATCTCTACCACTCAATCAGTATTTATCCTACCACTGTTCAATCAGTGGCTTTGCATTACGTCATTTATCTCTACCACTGTTCAATCAGTGGCTGGGCATTACGTCATTTATCTCTACCACTGTTCAATCAGTGGCTGCATTACGTCATTTATCTCTACCACTGTTCAATCAGTGGCTTTGCATTACGTCATTTATCTCTCTACCACTGTTCAATCAGTGGCTTTGCATTACGTCATTTATCTCTACCAATCTGGCTTTGCAATCTCTACCACTGTTCAATCAGTGCTTTGCATTACGTCATTTATCTCTACCACTGTTCAATCAGTGGCTTTGCCTTACGTCATTTATCTCTACCACTGTTCAATCAGTGGCTGGGCATTACGTCATTTATCTCTACCACTGTTCAATCAGTGACTATTACGTCATTTATCTCTACTGTTGTTCAATCAGTGGCTTTACGTCATTTATCTCACCACTTCCAATCAGTGGCTGGGCATTTATCTACTACCACTGTTCAATGAGTGGCTGGGCATTTACGTCACTGTTCAATCAGTGTTTTGGCATTACGTCATTTATCTCTACCACTGTTCAATCAGTGGCTTTGCATTACGTCATTTATCTCTACCACTGTTCAATCAGTGGCTTTGCATTACGTCATTTATCTCTACCACTGTTCAATCAGTGGCTTTGCATCATATCGTCATTTATCTTTATCTCTACCACTGTTCAATCAGTGGGCTTTCCGCCGTCATTTATCTCTACCACTGTTCAATCAGTGGCTATTACGTCATTTATCTCTACCACTGTTCAATCAGTGGCTTTGCACGTCATTTATCTCTACCACTGTTCAATCAGTGGCTGGGCATTATGTCATTTATCTCTACCACTTCAATCAGTGGCCTTTTGCATTCAATCTCTACCACTGTGGCTTTGCATTACGTCATTTATCTCTACCACTGTTCAATCAGTGGCTTTGCATTACGTCATTTATCTCACCACTGTTCAATCAGTGGCTTGCATTACGTCATTTATCTCTACACTGTTCAATCAGTGGCTTTGGCATTACGTCATTTATCTCACCACTGTTCAATCAGTGGCTGGACATTACGTCATTTATCTCTACCACTGTTCAATCAGTGGCTTTGCATTACGTCATTTATCTCTACCACTGTTCAATCAGTGGCTTTGCATTCGTCATTTATCTCTACCAATTGTTCAATCAGTGGCTTTGCCTTACGTCATTTATCTCTACCACTGTTCAATCAGTGGCTTGCATTACGTCATTTTATCTCTACCACTGTTCAATCAGTGGCTGGGCATTTTTCTACCACTGTTCAATTTATCTCACCACTGTTCAATCAGTGGCTTTGCATTACGTCATTTATCTCTACCACTGTTCAATCAGTGGCTTTGCCATTACGTCATTTATCTCTACCACTGTTCAATCAGTGGCTTTGCATTACGTCATTTATCTCTACTGTTCAATCAGTGGCTTTTGCATTACGTCATTTATCTCTACCACTGTTCAATCAGTGGCTGGGTTCAATCACCAGTGGTTGGGCATTACGTCATTTTTCTCTACCACTGTTCAATCAGTGGCTTTGTCATTTATCGTTCATTTTTGTATCACTACCACTGTTCAATCAGTGGCTTTGCCTACGTCATTTATCTCTACCACTGTTCAATCAGTGGCTGGCATTACGTCATTTATCTCACCACTGTTCAATTCAGTGGCTGGGCATTACGTCTTTTTCTTTCCTACCACTGTTTTAATCAGTGGCTGGGTATGTCATTTTCATCTACCACTTTTCAATCAGTGGCTTTACATTACGTCATTTATCTCTACCACTGTTCAATCAGTGGTTTTGCATTATCATTTATCTACCACTGTTCAATAAGTGGCTGGGCATTACGTCATTTATCTCTACCACTGTTCAATCAGTGGCTTTGGCATTACGTCATTTATCTCTACCACTGTTCAATCAGTGACTTTGCATTACGTCATTTTTCTCTACCACTGTTCAATCTCAGGCTTGCATTACGTCATTTTCCCTACCACTGTTCAATCAGTGCATAATTACGTCATTTATCTTACCATTGTTCGAATCAGTGGCTTGCATTACGTCATTTTTCTCACCTGTTCAATCAGTGGCTTTGCATTACGTCATTTATCTCTACCACCACTGTTCAACTGTGGCTGCGCCATGTCATTTTTCTCTTACCACTGTTCAATCAGTGGCTTTTGCATTACGTCATTTATCTCTACCACTGTTCAATCAGTGGCTTTGCATTACGTCATTTTTCTTACCTCACTGTTCAATCAGTGGCTACATTACGTCATTTATCTTACCACTGTTCAATCAGTGGTT
This sequence comes from Acanthosepion pharaonis, assembly GCA_903632075.3. Taxonomy (NCBI): domain Eukaryota; kingdom Metazoa; phylum Mollusca; class Cephalopoda; order Sepiida; family Sepiidae; genus Acanthosepion; species Acanthosepion pharaonis. The sequence goes on along the minus strand of CAHIKZ030000213.1, from coordinate 1,960,946 downwards.
TTGCATTACGTCATTTTTCTCTCACCACTGTTCAAATCAGTGGCTTTGCATTACGTCATTTATCTCTACCACTGTTCAATCAGTGGCTTTGCATTACGTCATTTTCTACCACTGTTCAATCAGTGGTTTTGCATACGTTTATTTATCTCTACCACTGTTCCAATCAGTGGCTTTGCATTACGTCATTATCTCTACCACTGTTCAATCAGTGGCATTACGTCATTTATCTCTACCACTGTTCAATCAGTGGCTTTGCATTACGTCATTTATCTCTACCACTGTTCAATCAGTGGCTTTGCATTACGTCATTTATCTCTACCACTGTTCAATCAGTGGCTTTGCCTTACGTCATTTATCTCTACCACTGTTCAATCAGTGGCTTTGCATTACGTCATTTATCTCTACCACTGTTCAATCAGTGGCTGGGCATTACGTCATTTATCTCTACCACTGTTCAATCAGTGGCTGGGCATTACGTCATTTATCTCTACCACTGTTCAATCAGTGGCTTTGCATTACGTCATTTATCTCTACCACTGTTCAATCAGTGGCTTTGCATTACGTCATTTATCTCTACCACTGTTCAATCAGTGGCTTTGCCTTACGTCATTTATCTCTACCACTGTTCAATCAGTGGCTGGGCATTACGTCATTTATCTCTACCACTGTTCAATCAGTGACTGGGCATTACGTCATTTATCTCTACCACTGTTCAATCAGTGGCTTTGCATTACGTCATTTATCTCTACCACTGTTCAATCAGTGGCTTTATTACGTTTATTTATCTCTACCACTGTTCAATCAGTGGCTTTACGTCATTACCACCGTCATTTATTACGTCATTTATCTCACCTCTGTTCAATCAGTGACTTCTAGGTCATTTATCTCACTAATGTTCAATCAGTGGCTTTGCATTACCAATTGTTCAATCAGTGGCTTTCATTACGTTTGGCTTTTCCTTACCACTGTTCAATCAGTGGCTTTGCATTCATTATCTCTACCACTGTTCAATAAGTTTATCATTTTTCTACCACTATTCAATCAGTGGCTTTTGTATTACGGTCATTTTTCTCTACCACTGTTCAATCAGTGCGGCTACATTACGTCATTTTTCTCTACTCACTGTTCAATCAGTGGCTTTGCATTACGTCATTTATCTCTCAATTTCTGTTCAATCAGTATTTGCATTGTCATTATCTCTACCACTGTTCAATCAGTGGCTGGGCATTACGTCATTTTTTCTCACCACTTGCCCAATCTGTGCGGTTTTGCATTACGTCATTTATCTCTACCACTGTTCAGTCAGTGGTTTTGGTATTACGTCATTTATCTCTTACCACTGTTCAATCAGTGGCTTTTTTAACGTCATTTATCTCTACCACTGTTCAATCAGTGGCTTTGCCTTACGTCATTTATCTCTACCACTGTTCAATCAGTGGCTTTGCCTTACGTCATTTATCTCTACCACTGTTCAATCAGTGGCTGCATTACGTCATTTTATCTCTACCACTGTTCAATCAGTGACTGGGCATTACGTCATTTATCTCTACCACTGTTCAATCAGTGGCTTTGCATTACGTCATTTCTCTACCACTGTTCATTTATCTTTATCTCTACCACTGTTCAATCAGTGGCTTTGCATTACGTCATTTATCTCTACCACTGTTCAATCAGTGGCTTTGCATTACGTCATTTATCTTTGTTCAATCAGTGGCTGGGCATTACGTCATTTATCTCTACCACTGTTCAATCAGTGGCTTTGGCATTACGTCATTTATCGTTCAATCAGTGGCTTTGCCTTACGTCATTATCTCTACCACTGTTCAATCAGTGGCTGGGCATTACGTCCATTTATCTTACGTCATTTACCACATGTTCAATCAGTGCTGGCTGTTCAATCAGGCTTGCATTACGTCATTTTTCTCTACCACTGTTCAATCAGTGGCTTTGCATTACGTCATTTATCCCTACCACTGTTCAATCAGTGGTTGGCAACCAGTTATTACGTCATTTTATTCTCTACCATCACTGTTCAATCAGTGGCTTTTGCATTACATCATTACCCCCACCACTCTGTCAATTGTATCTCTTATCTCTCTACCACTGTCCCCTTTCGTTCGTCAATCACCACTGTTCAACCGTGGCTTGCTGTCATTATCTCTACCACGGTTCATTTGGCTTCGTCATTTTACTCTACCACTGTTCGATCCATTGTAGTGCGGCTTTGCATTACGTTCATTTATCTCTACCACTGTTCAACTGTAGTGGCTTTACGTCTTTATCTCTTACCACTGTTCAATCAGTGGCTGGGCACATGTCATTATCTCTACCACTGTCAATTTTATTATCATTTAATCTACCACACTGTTCACCAGTGGCAGCGGTTCTTTGCATTCATTTATCGTTCAATCAGTTTTTACTCTACCCACCACTGTTCAAACTAGTGGCAGTGGTTCAATCAGTGGTTGGCATTACGTCATTTTTCAACACTGTTCAATCAGTGGCTTTGCATTATCGTCTGCACTTTTCTAGTGGCACCACTGTTCAATCAGTGGCTTCTATTTACGTCATTTATCTCTCATTTCAATCAGTGGCTATTATTGCCACTGTTCAATCAGTGTCTTTTGGTATTACGGCAACTGGGCATTACGTCATTTATCTCTCACCACTGTTCAATCAGTGGCTTTGCATACGTCATTTATCTCACCACCGTTCAATCAGTGGCTGGCATTACGTCATTTTATCTCTACCACTGTTCAATCAGGCTTTGTATCATTTATCTTACCACTGTTCAATCAGTTGTTTCATTACGTCATTTATCTCTACCACTGTTCAATCTCAGTGGCTTTGCATTACGTCTCAACACTGTTCAACTGTATTTCATTGTCACCACCACTGTTCAATCAGTACGGTCAGTGCATTACGTCATTTATCTCTATCACTGTTCAATCAGTGGTTTTGCATTACGTCATTTTTTCTCTACCACTGTCCAATCAGTGGCTGGGTATTATCTCGTACCCCGTTCAACTTTTTTACGTCATTTACCACTGTTCAATCAGTGGCTTGTATTACGTCATTTATCTCTACCACTGTTCAATAGTGGCTGGGCATTACGTCATTTTATCTCTACCACTGTTCAATCAGTGGCTTTGCATTACGTTTGCTTATTTATCTTAACTACCATTGTCATCATTATCTCTTTACCATCACCCGCCAATCAGTGGCTTTGTATTGTCATTTATCTCTACCACTGTCTGCCAATCTCTAACGTCATTTATCTCTACCACTGTTCAATCAGTGGCTTTGCCTTTACGTCATTTATCTCTACCACTGTTCAATCAGTGGCTTTGCCTTTACGTCATTTATCTCTACCACTGTTCAATCAGTGGCTGTGCCTTACGTCATTTATCTCTACCACTGTTCAATCAGTGGCTTTGCATTACGTCATTTATCTCTACCACTGTTCAATCAGTGGCTTTGCCTTTACGTCATTTATCTCTACCACTGTTCAATCGGTGGCTTTTGGCTTACGTCATTTATCTCTACCACTGTTCAATCAGTGGTGGCTTTGCATTACGTCATTTATCTCTACCACTGTTCAATCAGTGGCTTTGCATTCATTATCTCTCATTTCAATCAGTGGCTTTGCACTCATTTATCTCTACCACTGTTCAATCAGTGGCTTTGCATTACGTCATTTATCTCTACCACTGTTCAATCAGTGGCTTTCCCTTCGTCATTTATCTCTACCACTGTTCAATCAGTGGCTGGGCATTACGTCATTTATCTCTACCACTGTTCGATCAGTGGCTTTGCATTACGTCATTTATCTCTACCACTGTTCAATCAGTGGCTTTGCATTACGTCATTTATCTCTACCACTGTTCAATCAGTGACTGGGCATTACGTCATTTATCTCTACCACTGTTCAATCAGTGGCTTTGCATTACGTCATTTATCTCTACCACTGTTCAATCAGTGGCTTTGCATTACGTCATTTATCTCTACCACTGTTCAATCAGTGGCTTTGCCTTACATTTATCTCATTTCAATCTGACTGGGCATTACCACTGTTCAATCAGTGGCTGGGCATTACGTCATTTATCTCTACCACTGTTCAATCCAGTGGCTTTGCATTACGTCATTTATCTCTACCACTGTTCAATCAGTGGCTTTTGCCTTACGTTTATCTCTACCACTGTTCAATCAGTGGCTTTGCCTTACGTCATTTATCTCCACTGTTCCAATCAGTGGCTGGGCATTACGTCATTTATCTCTACCACTGTTCAATCAGTGGCTTTGTCATTTACGTGTTCAATTTATCCGTCATTATCTCTACCACTGTTCAATCAGTGGCTTTGCCTTTTCACGTCATTTATCTCTACCACTGTTCAATCAGTGGCTTGCATTACGTCATTTATCTCTACCACTGTTCAATCAGTGGCTTTGCATTACGTCATTTATCTCTACCACTGTTCAATCAGTGGCTTTGCATTACGTCATTTATCTCTACCACTGTTCAATCAGTGGCTTTGTCATTTATCTCTACCACTGTTCAATCAGTTATCGTCATTATCTCTACCACTGTTCAATCAGTGGCTGGGTTCAATCAGTGGCTTTGCATTACGTCATTTATCTCTACCACTGTTCAATCAGTGGCTTTGCCTTACGTCATTTATCTCTACCACTGTTCAATCAGTGGCAGTGTCATTTATCTCACCACTGTTCAATCAGTGGCTGGGCATTACGTCATTTATCTCTACCACTGTTCAATCCTGGGCATTACGTCATTTTATCTCTACCACTGTTCAATCAGTGGCTTTGCATTACGTCATTTATCTCTACCACTGTTCAATCAGTGGCTTTGCCTTCGTCATTATCTCTACCACTGTTCAATCGGTGGCTTTGCATTCGTCATTTATCTCTACCACTGTTCAATCAGTGGCTGGGCATTCGTCATTTATCTCTACCACTGTTCAATCAGTGGCTGGGCATTGTCATTTATCTCTACCACTGTTCAATCAGTGTTCAATCAGTGGCTTTGCATTACGTCATTTATCTCTACCACTGTTCAATCAGTTACGGTTCAATCAGTGGCTTTGCATTACGTCATTTATCTCTACCACTGTTCAATCAGTTCAATCAGGCTGGGCATTACGTCATTTATCTCTACCACTGTTCAATCAGTGGCTTTTGGCATTACGTCATTTATCTCTACCACTGTTCAATCAGTGGCTGGGCATTACGTCATTTTCTCTACCACTGTTCAATCAGTATTTTGCGCCACCATTTTTCTCCACCGTTCTCAGTGGTATTACGTCATTTATCTCTACCACTGTTCAATCAGTGACTGGGCATTACGTCATTTTTCTCTACCACTGTTCAATCAGTGGTTTTGGCATTACGTCATTTATCTCTACCACTGTTCAATCATTATGGCTTTGCATTACGTCATTTTTCTCTACCACTGTTCAATCAGTGGCTTTGCATTACGTCATTTATCTCTACCACTGTTCAATCAGTGGCTTGCATTACGTCATTTATCTACCACTGTCATTTGGGCATTATCTTTTTTCTCTACCACTGTTCAATCAGTGGCTTTGCATTACGTTTATTTCTCTACACTGTTCAATCGGTGGCTTGGCATTACGTCATTTATCTCTACCACTGTTCAATCAGTGGCTTTGCCTTGTGTCATTTCTCTACGTTCAATTTATTCGTCACCACTGTTCAATCAGTGGCTTTGCATTACGTCATTTTTTTTCTCCTCTGTTCAATCAGTGGTTTGCAATCGTCATTTATCTCTACCACTGTTCAATCTTTGGGCATTAAATCATTTTCTCTACTGTTCAATCAGTGGCTGGGCATTACGTCATTTATCTCTACCACTGTTCAATCAGTGGCTTGAATTACGTCATTTATCTCTACCACTGTTCAATCGAGTGGCTTTTTTTTATCTCTACCACTGTTCAATCAGTGGCTGGGCATTATTTTATCTACCCCTGTTCAATCGTCTCTAACTGTTCAATCAGTGGCTTTGCATTACGTCATTTATCTCTACCACTGTTCAATCAGTGGCTGGGCATTACGTCATTTATCTCTACCACTGTTCAATCAGTGGCTTTACGTCATTTTTCTCTACCACTGTTCAATCGGTTTATTACGTCTTTTTCCTACCACTGTTCAATCAGTGGCTGGGCATTACGTCATTTATCTCTACCACTGTTCCAATCAGTGGCTGTACGTCATTTTTCTACCACCGTCATTTGTATTACTCTGCCTCTGTTCAATCAGTGGCTTCCATTACGTCATTTATCTCTACCACTGTTCAATCAGTGGCTTTTGCATTGTCATTTTTCGTCATGTTCAATCAGTGGCTACCACTGTTCAATCAGTGGCTGGGCATTACGTCATTTATCTCTACCACTGTTCAATCAGTGCATTACGTCATTTTCTCTACCACTGTTCAATCAGTGGCTTTTGTATTACGTCATTTATCTCTACCACTGTTCAATCAGTGGCTTTGCATTATTTTCTCTACCACTGTCAATTGGCTGGGCGATACGTCATTTTTCTCACCACTGTTCAATCAGTGGCTTTGCATTGTCATTATCTCTCTACCAATCAATGGCTTTGCAATTTATCAGTGTTCAATTCAGTGGCTGGGCATTACGTCATTTATCTCTACCACCTGTTCAATCAGCGGTTTAATTTAATTTCATCAGTGGCTTTGCATCGTTTATCTCAACCACTGTTCAATCAACGTCTGTTCAATCACTGTTCAATCCGGCTTGCATTACGTCATTTATCTCACCACTGTTCAATCAGTGGCTTTGCATTACGTCATTTATCTCTACCACTGTTCAATCAGGCTAGTGGCATTTCATTTATCTCTACCACTGTTCAATAGTGGCTTTGCATTACGTCATTTTATCTCTACCACACTGTTCAATCAGTGGCTTTGCATTACATCATTTTTCTCTACCACCGTTCGATCAGTGGCTTCGCATTACGTCATTTATTCTACCACTGTTCAATCAGTGGCTTTGCATTACGTCATTTTTGGGCATACTCATTTTATCACCACTGTTCAATCAGTGGTGCGGCATTACGTCATTTATCTCTACCACTGTTCAATCAGTGGCTGGGCATTACGTCATTTATCTCTACCACTGTTCAATCAGTGGCTGGCATACGTCATTATCTCTACCACTCATTCCCACCACCGTTCAATCAGTGGCTGGGCATTACGTCATTTATCTCTACCACTGTTCAATCAGTGGCTTTTGCATTACATCATTTATCCCTACCACTGTTCAATCAGTATTGCTTTGCATTACCAGTGGCTGTTATTGTCGCTATCTCTACCACTGTTCAATCAGTGGTTGCATTACGTCATTTATCCTACCACTGTTCAATCAGTGGCTTTTATTACGTCATTTTATCTCTACCACTGTTCAATCAGTGGGCTGGGGCATTACGTCATTTATCTCTACCACTGTTCAATCAGTGGCTTCTATTTACGTCATTTATCTCTACCACTGTTCAATCAGTGGCTTTTGCATTACGTCATTTTCTATCCTCTACCACTGTTCAATCAGTGGCTTTGCATTACGTCATTTATCTCTACCACTGTTCAATCAGTGGCTTTGCATTACGTCATTTTATCTCACCACTGTTCAATCAGTGGCTGGGCATTACGTCATTTTATCTCTACCACTGTTCCATCAGGCTTTGGCAATCAGTGGTTTCATTACGTCATTTATCTCTACCACTGTTCAATCTCAGTATTTTGCATTACGTCATTTATCTCACAACTGTTCAATCAGTATTTTGGTATTGTGTCAACTGTTTTCATTGTCATTTATCTCTCTACCACTGTTCAACCAGTGGTTTACTACGCATTTTACGTTATTTATCAGTGAAGCTTGCTTACGTCATTTATCAATTCAATCAGCTTTGTATTACGTCATTTATCTCTACCACTGTCCAATCAGTGGCTGGGCATTATGTCACTAGTTACGTTCAACTTTATTACGTCATTTATCTACCACTGTCTCAATCAGTGGCTTGTATTACGTCATTTATCTCTACCACTGTTCAATCAGTGGCTGGGCATTACGTCATTTATCTCTACCACTGTTCAATCAGTGGCTACATTACGTTTGCTTATCTCTATTCCACTGTCTTAATGCCTTGGTCATCATTATTTTTACCATTCAGTGGCTTTGTCATTTATCTTACCACTGTTCAATCAGTGGCTTTCTGGTATTTTCGTCATTTTTATCTCTACCACTGTTCAATCAGTGGCTTTGCATTATCGTTCAATTTATCTCTACCACTGTTCAATCAGTGGCTTTGCATTCGTCATTTATCTCTCTACCACTGTTCCAATCAGTGCTGGGTATTCATTTATCTCTACCACTGTTCAATCAGTGGCTGGGCATTCGTCATTTAATCTCTACACTGTTCAATCAGTGGCTTTTATTCGTCATTTATCTACCACTGTTCAATCGGTGGCTTTGGTATTACTTCATTTATCTCTACCACGTTCAATCAGTGGCTTTGCATTGCTGTCATTTATCTCTACCTCTGTTTCAATCAGTGGCTTTGCATTTACTTATCTTTCTACCACTGTTCAATCAGTGGCTTTTGCATTACGTCATTTATCTCTACCACTGTTCGAATCAGTGGAAGCCTGGGCATTTCGTCATTTATCTCTACCATCTGTTCCATTTATCGGTGGCTTTCAGTGGTCAAGCATAACGTCATTTATCTCTACCACTGTTCAATCAGTGACTGGGCATTACGTCATTTATCTCTACCACTGTTCAATCAGTGGCTGGGCATTACGTGCATTTTAACCTACCACTGTTCAATCACCACGTCATTTGTTCAATGTTCAATCGTGGGCTTTGCATAACGTCATTTATCTCTGCCACTGTTCAATCAGTGGCTTTTGCATTTATCTGTGTTCAATCGGTGGCTGGGCATTCTTTACCACACTGTTCAATCAGTGGCTTTGCATAACGTCATTTATCTCTACCGCCTGTTCAATCAGTGGCTTTGCATTACGTCGTTATCTCTATGTTCAATTTTCCTTCTACCATTTATCTCTGTTTCAATCAGTGGCTTTGCCTTCGTCATTTACTGCCACTGTTCATTGGCGCATACGTCATTTGTCAACTGTTCAATCAAAGGGCTGGGCATTCGTCATTTATCTCTGCTGTTCAATTTATTCGTCATTTGTACAACTGTTCAATCAGTGACTGGGCATTACGTCATTTTTCTACACTGTTCAACTCAGTATTTTGCCTTACATTTTATCTCTTACCACTGTTCAATCAGTGACTTTGCATTCTGTCATTTATCTCTACCACTGTTCAATCAGTGGCTTTGCCTTCGTCATTTATCTCTACCATTTCAATCTCTGCCCCACTGTTCAATCAGTGGCTTTGCATAACGTCATTTATCTCTCTACCACTGTTCAATCAGTGACTGGGCATTACGTCATTTTTCTCTACCTGTTCAATCAGTGGCTGGGCATCCCGTCATTTGTCTACCACTGTTCAATCAGTTTTCATTTATCTCTCTACCACTGTTCAATCAGTGATCACATTACGTCATTTCAGTTTTGCCTTCGTCATTTAACTTTTCAATCAGTGGCTGGAAGGGCATTACGTCATTTATCTCTGTTCAATACTGTTCATTTTATCAGTTCAATCAGACTTTGCATTACGTCATTATCTCTCCGCCATTCAGTGGTGGCTTTTTGCCTTCTGTTCAATCGGTGGCTTTGCCTTCGTCGTTATCTCCTACCACTGTTGATCGGTGGTGGGCATTTCATTGTCTCTGCCACTGTTCAATCAGTGACTGCATTTATCTCTCATTTTTGCATACCACATTTTCTCTACCACTGTTCAATCAGTGGCATTACGTCATTTTTCTCTACCACTGTTCAACCAGTGGCTTTGCCATTACGTCATTTTTCTCTACCACTGTTCAATCTCAGTGGCTTTGCCTTCGTCATTTGTGTTCAGTCATTGGCTGGGCATTACGTCTTTATCTCTACCACTGTTTCAATCAGTGGCTTTGCATTGCGTGTTTATCTCTGCCACTTTCAATCCAGTGGCTTTTGCCTTCGTCACTGTTCTATCAGTTCAATCGGGCTTTGCATTACGTCATTTATCACTTCTATTTCAATCAGTGTTCAATCTCTACCACTGGCAATCAGTGGCATTACGTCATTTATCTCTACCACTGTTCAATCGGTAGTGCATTCCACGTCGTTTATCTCTCTACGTTCATCAGTGGCTATCTCACCATCTGTGTTCAATCAGTGGCTTTGCATTACGTCATTTATCTCAACTGTTCAATCAGTGGCTTTGCCTTCGTCATTATCTCTACCACTGTTCAATCATTTTTGCGATCTCATTTACCTACTGTGTTAATCCAGTGGCTTTCCCTTACGTCATTTTTTTCTCTACCACTGTTCAATCAGTGGCTTTGCATTTCATTTATCTCAACTGTTCAATCGGTGACTGGGCATTACGTCACGGTCTCTACCACTGTTCAATCAGTAGCAACGGCTGGGCATTACGCGTCATTTTTTCTCTACCACTGTTCAATCAGTGGCTTTGCATTCGTCATTTATCTCTTATGTTCAATCAGTGGCTGGGCATTACGTCATTTATCTCTACCACTGTTCAATCGGCGGCTTTGCATTATCATGTCATTTATCTCCACCTCTGTTCAATCAGTGGCTTTGCATTACGTCATTTTATCTCTACCACTGTTCAATCAGTGGCTTGCATTACGTCATTTATCTCTACCACTGTTCAATCAGTGGCTTTTACGTCATTTATCTACCACCGTTCAATCAGTGGCTGGGTTTGTCATTACGTCATTTCATTTTCTCTACCACTGTTTCAATCAGTGGCTTGGCATAATACGTTCATTTATCTCTACCACTGTTCAATCAGTGGCTTTGCATTACGTCATTTATCTCTACCACCGTTCAATCAGTGGCTTTAATTACGTCATTTTATTTCTCTACCACTGTTCAATCAGTGGCTTTGGCATTACGTCTTTTTTCTCTACCACTGTTCAATCAGTGGCTTTGTATTACGTCATTTATCTCTACCACTGTTCAAATCAGTGGCTTTGTATAACGTCATTTATCGATCTGCTAACCGTTCAATCATTGTCTCTGATGTTCAATCGGTGGCGGGCATTCCACGTCATTTTTTTCTCTACCACTGTTCAATCAGTGGCTGGGCATTACGTCATTTTATCTCTACCACTGTTCAGTCAGTGGCTTTGCGAACGTCATTTATCTTTACCGCATAACGTCATTTTTCTCTACCACTGTTCAATCAGTGGCTGGGCATTACGTCGTGTTTCTCTGCCACTGTTCAACTTCAGTGGGCTGGGCGATACGTCATTTTTCTCTACCACTGTTTTATCTCTACCATTTCAATGTTCAATCAGTGGCTTTGCATTAAATCATTTTTATCTCTACAACCGTTCAATCAGTGACATTCGTCATTATCTCTACCACTGTTCAATTACTGGGCATTATTTTTTCTCTACCACTGTTCAATCAGGGCTTTGCATTCGTCATTTATCTCTACCACTTTTCAATCAGTGGCTGGGCATTACCATTTTTCTCTACCACTGTTCAATCAGTGGCTTTGCATAACGTCATTTATCTCTACCACAACTGTTTTATCAATCAATCGGTGTGATTATCTACACTGCAATCGGTGACTGGGCATTACGTCTTTTTTCTCTACCACTGTTCAATCAGTGGCTTTGCATAACGTCATTTATCTATATTTCAACTGTAATCAATCAGTGATTTATCTCTACCACTGTTCGATCAGTGGCTTTGCGATACGTCATTTATCTCTACCCACTGTTCAATCGGTGGCTTTGCATTACGTCGTTATCTCTACCACTGTTCAATCAGTGGCTTGCATAACGTTTTCTCTACCACTGTTCAATCAGTGATTTGCATTACGTCATTTTATCTCTACCACTGTTCAACCGTTCAATCAGTATCTCTACCTCTGCAATCAGTATGGCTGGGCATTATTTTTCTCTACCACTGTTCAATCAGTGAGCTTTGCGTGTTTCTCTATTTCAATCAGTGGCTGGGCATTACGTCATTATCTCAACTGTTCAAATCAGTGACTAGCATTACGTCATTTTTCTCTATGTTCAATCTACCACTGTTTATCTCCTCTGTTCAATCAGTGGCTTTTTGCATTACGTCATTTATCTCTACCACTGTTCAATCAGTGACTGGGCATAACGTCATTTTCTCTACCACTGTTTCAATCAGTTGGCTTTGCATTCGTCATTTATTACACGTCATTTTATCTCTACCTCTGTTCAATCAGTGGCTTTTGCATTATGTCATTTATCTCTACCTCTGTTCAATCAGTGACTGGGCATTACGTCATTTTCTCACCACTGTTCAATCCAGTGGCTTTGCATTACGTCATTTTTCTCTACCACTGTTCAATCAGTGGCTTTTGCATTAAATCATTTATCTCCACTATTCAATCAGTGACTGGGCATTTATCTCTACCACTGTTCAATCAGTGGCTTTGCATTACGTCATTTTATCTCTACCACTGTTCAATCAGTGGCTTTGCATTACGTCATTTATCTCTACCACTGTTCAATCAGTGACTGGGCATTACGTCATTTTTCTCTCACCACTGTTCAATCAGTGGCTTTGCATTACGTCATTTATCTCTACCACTGTTCAATCAGTGGCTTCCATTACGTCATTTTCTCTACCACTGTTCAATCAGTGGCTTTGCATTACGCATTTTTCTCTACCGCACTGTTCAATCAGTGGCTTTGCTTTATAACGTCATTTTATCTCTACAACTGTTCAATCGGTGGCTGGCGTTACGTCATTTTCTCTACCACTGTTCAATCAGTGGCTTTGCATTACGTCATTTTTCTCTACCTCTGTTCAATCAGTGGCTTTGCGTAATTTCGTCATTTATCTCTTGCTTTCTGTTCAATCAGTGACTTTGCATTACGTCATTTTATCTCTACCACTGTTTCAATCAGTGGCTGGGCATTACGTCATTTTTCCTCCCTACCACTGTTCAATCAGTGGGGCATTGCATTTACGTGTTCAATAGCGTTATCTCATTTTTCTCACTGTTCAATCAGTGACTTTAAATTACGTCATTTTATCTCTACCACTGTTCAATCGGTGGCTGGGCATTACGTCATTTTTCTCTACCACTGTTCAATCTTTGCATACCATTTATTCAATCAGTGGCTCGTCATTTTCTCTGTGAATCGGTGGCTTTACGTCATTTTTTATCCCTACAACTGTTCAATCGGTGGCTTTTGCATTACAATCATTTATCTCTGCCACTGTTCAATCAGTGGCTTTTGCATTACGTCATTTATCTCTACCACTGTTCAATCAGTGGCTTTGCATTATGTCATTTTTCTCTACCACTGTTCAATCAGTGGCTGGGCATTACGTCATTTATCTCTACCACTGTTCAAATTCAGTGGCTGGGCATTACGTCATTTTTCTCTACCACTGTTCAATCAGTGGCTTTAAAATATGTCCATTTATCTCTAACTCTGTTCAATCAGTGGCTTTGCATTACGTCATTTTCTCTACCACTGTTCAATCAGTGGCTTTGCATTACGTCATTATCTCTACCTCCTGTTCAATCAGTGGCTAGGGCATTACGTCATTATCTCTACCACTGTTCAATCAGTGGCTTTGCATTACGTCATTTTTCTCACCACGTTCAATCAGTGGCTGGGCATTCGTCATTTTCACTCTACCACCGTTCAATCAGTGGCTGGGCATTACGTCATTTATCTCTACCACTGTTCAATAAGTGGCTGGGCATTACGTCATTTTCTCTACCACTGTTCAATCCAGTGGCTTTGCATTACGTCATTATCTCTACCAATGTTCAATCAGTGGCTGGCATTACGTCATTTTATCTCTACCACTGTTCAATCCAGTGGCTTTGCGATACGCCATTTATTCCTACCTCTGTTCAATCAGTGGCTTTGCATTACGTCATTTTCTCTACCACTGTTCAATCAGTGGCTTTGCATTACGTCATTTTTCTCTACCACTGTTCAATCGGTGGCTTTGCATGCGTCATTTTTCTCTACCAATGTTCAATCAGTGGCTTTGCATTATCATTATCTACCACTGTTCATTTATCCATTTTCTCTACCACTGTTCAATCAGTGGCTGGGCATTACGTCATTTTTCTCTACCACTGTTCAATCAGTGGCTATTAAATCATTTTCTCTACCACTGTTCAATCAGTGGCTGGGCATTACGTCATTTATCTCTACCACTGTTCAATCAGTGGCTGGGCATTACGTCATTTTTTCTCTACCACTGTTCAATCAGTGGCTTTGCATTACGTTCAATCCAGTTTATTACGTCTACCACTGTTCAATCAGTGGCTTTGCATTACTGGGCATTACGTCATTTATCTCTACCACTGTTCAATCAGTGGCTTTGCATTACGTTCAATCAGTGGCTTTGCATCGTCATTTTCTCTACCACTGTTCAATCCCGGTGGCTGGGCATTCGTCATTTTTCTCTACCACTGTTCAATCGGTGGCTGGGCATTACGTCATTTATCTCTACCACTGTTCAATCAGTGGCTGGCATTACGTCATTTATCTCTACCACTGTTCAATCAGTGGCTTTTGCATTACGTCATTTATCTCTACCACTTTCAATCAGTGGCTGGGCATTGTGTCATTTTTTCTCTACCAACTGTTCAATCGGTGGCTTTTGCATTACGTCATTTATCTCTACCTCTGTTCAATCAGTGGCTTTACGTCATTTATCTACCACTGTTCAATCGGTAGCTTTACATTATCATTTTTCTCACCACTGTTCAATCGAGTGGCTTTGCGATACGTCATTTTTCTACCACTGTTCAATCAGTGGCTGGGCATAACGTCATTTATCTCTACCCTGTTCAATCAGTGGCTTTGCATTCATCATTTGTCTCCACCACTGTTCAATCAGTGTTCGATCAATGGCTTTGCATTACGTCATTTATCTTCTACCACTGTTCAATCGATGGCTTTGCGTCGTCATTTATCTCTGCTGTTCAATCAGTTATTCGTCATTATCTCTACTGTTCAATCAGTGGCTTTGCATTACGTCATTTATCTCTACCACTGTTCAATCAGTATGGCTGGGCATAACGTCATTTGTCTCTACTGTTCCATCAGTGGCTGTCATTTATCTCTACAACTGTTCAATCAGTGTGGCTTTGCATTCCGTCATTTATCTCTACCACTGTTCAATCAGTGGCTTTTGTATTCGTCATTTATTTCTACAACTGTTCCATCGTGATCATTTATTCTGCCACTGTTCCAATCATTTATCATTTATCTCTACCACTGTTCAATCGGTGGCTGGGCGATTACGTCATTTTTTTATCTCTACCACTGTTCAATCAGTGGCTTTCATTTATCTCTACCACTGTTCAATTTTACGTCATTTCTCTACCACTGTTCAATCAGTGGCTTTGCATTACGTCATTTATCTCTACCACTGTTCAATCAGTGGCTTTGCATTCGTCATTTTTCTCTACCACTGTTCAATCAGTGGCTTTGGTTACGTCATTTATCTCTACCACTGTTCAATCGGTGGCTGGGCATTACGTCATTTATCTCTACCACTGTTCAATCAGTGGCTTTGCATTACGTCATTTATCTCTACCACTGTTCAATCAGTGGCTTTGCGTTACGTCATTTATCTCTAACCATGGCTTCAATCAGTGGCTTTTGCATTACGTCATTTATCTCTACCACTGTTCAATCAGCTGGCTTTGTCATTTTCGTCATTTTTTCTCATTACCACTGTTCAATCAGTGGCTGGGCATTCGTCATTTATCTCTACCACTGTTCAATCAGTGGCTGGGCATTACGTCATTTATCTCTACCACTGTTCAATCAGTTTGCATTCGTCATTTTATCGTTCATTTGGGCATCGTTATCTCTACCACTGTTCAATCAGTGGCTGGGCATTACAACGTCATGTTCGTCATGGCTTTGCAACTGTTCAATCAGTGGCTGGGCATTCGTCATTTATGTCTACCACTGTTCAACAGTGGCTGGCATTACGTCATTTATCTCTACCACTGTTCAATCAGTGGCTTTGCATTCGTCATTTATCTCACCACTGTTTCAATCAGTGGCTGGGCGTCATTTTCTCTACCACTGTTCAGTCAGTGGTTTTATCTCTCCACTGTTCAATCGGTGGCTGCATTCGTCATTTATCTCTGCTGTTCACAACTGTTCAACCACCACTGTTCAATCAGTGGCATTACGTCATTTTTTCTACCACTGTTCAATCAGTGGCTTTGCATCAACTCTACCACTGTTATCTGGCTACAACTCGTCATTTATCTCTAGTTCAGATTGTTTTTTTGCATTTATGTCATTTATCTCTACAACTGTTCAATCGGTGACTGGGCATTACATTTTTTATCTCTACCACTGTTCAATCAGTGGTCATTTGCCACTGTTCAATCAGTCATTTTTATCTCTACTGCTGTTCAATCGGTGGCTTTTGCATTCGTCATTTATCTCAACTGTTCAATCGGTGGCTGCATTCGTCATTTATCTCCACCACTGTTCAATCAGTGGCTGGGCATTCACGTCATTTATCTCTACCACTGTTCAATCAGTGGCTGGGCATTCGTCATTATCTCTACACTGTTCAATCAGTGGCTTTGCGTTCGTCATTTTATCTCTACCACTGTTCAATCGGTGGCTGGGCGATTACGTCATTTATCTCTGCACCACTGTTCAATCCAGTGGCTGGGCATTACGTCATTTCTCTACCTCCTGTTCAATCAGTGGCTTTTGCGTCTACGTCATTTATCTCTACCTGTTCAATCAGTGTCTTTGCATTACGTCATTTATCTACTACCACTGTTCAATCAGTGGCTGGGCATTCACGTCATTTATCTCTACTGTTCAATCAGTGGCTTTGCATTACGTCATTTCTCTACCACTGTTCAATCGGTGACTGGGTCGATCTCTACCACTGTTCATTGTCATTACTACCTACCGCTGTTCAATCAGGCTGGCTTTTATCTCTACCGCATTCCAATCGTCATTTCATTATCTCTACCACTGTTCAATCAGTTGGGCGATACGTCATTTATCTCTACCACTGTTCATTTGCATTACGTCATTTATCTCTACCACTGTTCAGTCGGTGGCTTTACATTACGTCATTTCTCTACAACTGTTCAATCAGTGGCTGGGCATTACGTCATTTTCTCTATCTTCAATCAGTGGCTTTGCTGTTCAATCAGTGGCTTTGCATTACGTCATTTATCTCTGCCACTGTTCAATCAGTGACTGCGTTCGTCATTTATCTCTACCACTGTTCAATCAGTGGCTTTGCATTACGTCATTTATCTCTGGGCATTCCATTTATCTGTTCAATCAGTGGCTTTGCATTAAATCATTTATCTCTACCACTGTTCAATCAGTGGCATTGGGCATTACGTCATTTATCTCTACCGATCAGTGTTCATTACGTCATTTTATCTCTACCTGTTCAACTGCATTACGTCATTTTATCTCCCACTGTTCAATCGGTGACTGGGCATTACGTCATTTATCTCTACAACTGTTCAATCAGTGGCTTTGCATTACGTCATTTATCTCTACCACTGTTCAATCGGTGTGGCGTCATTTCTCCTGCATGTTCAATCAGTGGCTTTGCATTTATCTCTACAACTGTTCAATCAGTGACTTTTCGTCATTTTCTCTACGTTCGTCATTTTTCTCTACCACTGTTCAATCAGTGACTTTGCATAACGTCATTTTCTCTCTACCACTGTTCAATCAGTGGCTTTGCATAACGTCATTTATCTCTACAACTGTTGAATCAGTGATTTGCATTCGTCATTTTCTCTACCACTGTTCAATCAGTAGCTGGGCATTTTATCGTCATTTATTTTCTCTACCACTGTTCAATCAGTGGCTTTGCATTACGTCATTTATCTCTACCACTGTTCAATCAGTGGCTTTGCATTTTCTACGTCATTTTTATCTCTACCTCTGTTCAATCAGTGACTTTGCATTAAATCATTTATCTCTACCACTGTTCAATCAGTGGCTTTTCATAACGTCATTTATCACGTCATTTATTTTCTCTACCACTGTTCAATCAGTGGCTTTGCGTCGTTTTCTCTACCACTGTTCAATCAGTGGCTTTGCATTACGTCATTTTCCTCTACCACTGTTCAATCGGTGGCTTTTGCATAACGTCATTTCAGTCTCTACGTCACTGTTCAATCAGTGGCTTGGCATTACGTCATTTATCTCTACCACTGTTCAATCAGCGACTGGGCATTACGTCATTTATCTCTACCGCTGTTCAATCAGGTGGCTGGGCAACGTCATTTATCTCTACAACTGTTCGATCAGTGGCTTTGGGCATTACGTCATTTTATCTCTACCACTGTTCAATCAGTGGCTTTTTGCATTACGTCATTTTTCTCTGCCACTGTTCAATCAATGGCTTTATTACGTCATTTATCTCTACAACTGTTCAATCAGTGGCTTTGCATAACGTCATTTATCTCTACCACTGTTCAGTCAGTGACTTTGCATAACGTCATTTTCTCTACAACTGTTCCAATCAGTGGCTTTGCATAACGTCATTTTCTCTACCACTGTTCAATCAGTGACTGGGCATTACGTCATTTTCTCTACCTGTTCAATCAGTGGCTTTGCATTACGTCATTTTCTCTACCACTGTTCAATCAGTGGCTTTGCACGGCATTTTCTCTACCACTGTTTCAATCAGTGGCACGCATTTCATTTTCTCTACCACTGTTCAATCCAGTGGCTTTGCATAACGTCATTTTCTCTACCACTGTTCAATCGGTGGCTGGGTCATTTTCTCTACCTGTTCAATCAGTTTTGCATAACGTCATTTTCTCTACCACTGTTCAATCAGTGGCTTTGGTTTTATCTCTACAACTGTTCAATCGGTGGCTGGGCATTACGTCATTAATCTCTACCACTGTTCAATCAGTGATTTTCTGGGCATTTTTTCTACCACTGTTCATTTTTTGCTCTCGTTATCTCTCTACCGCTGTTCAATCAGTGGCTTTTTTTTTTTTTTTTTTGCATAACGTCATTTATCTCTACAACTGTTCAATCAGTGATCAAGCATTACGTCACCTGTTTTCTCATACCACTGTTCAATCGGTGGCTGCATTACGTCATTTATCTCTACAACTGTTCAATCGTGACTGGGCATTACGTCATTTATCTCTACCTGTTCAATCAGTGGCTTTTTTATCATAACGTCATTTATCTCTACCACTGTTCAATCGGTGACTGGGCATTACGTCTTTTTTCTCTACCTGTTTCAATTGGCTTTGCTCTTTATCTGTTCAATCAGTGGCTTTGCATTAAGTCATTTATCTCTACCGCTGTTCAATCAGTGGCTTTGCATTACGTCATTTATCTCTACCACTGTTCAATCAGTGGCTTTCCATCATTCTCTCTACCACTTTCTTCTCTATTACCATTTTTCTCTACCTGTTCAATCAGTGGCTTTGCATAACGTCATTTTTCTACCACTGTTCAATCAGTGGCTTTTGCATTACGTCATTTATCTCTGCCACTGTTCAATCAGTGACTGGGCATTACGTCATTTTTCTCTACCACTGTTCAATCAGTGGCTTTGCATACGTCATTTTATCTCTACAACTGTTCAATCGGTGACTGGGCATTACGTCATTTTCTCTGCCACTGTTCAATCGGTGACTGGGCATTCACGCATTTTCTCCACTGTTCAATCGGTGGCTGTCATTTTCTCTACCACTGTTCAATCAGTGGCTTTGCATAACGTCATTTGTCTCTACAACTGTTCAATCATTGACTGGGCATTACGTCATTTTCTCTGCTGTTCAATCGTGGCTTTGCATTTCATTTATCTCTCTACCACTGTTCAATCCCAGTGGCTGGGCATTACGTCATTTTTCTCTCCCACTGTTCAATCCGTGACTGGGCATTACGTCATTTTCTCTACCACTGTTCAATCAGTGGCTTTGCATTAAATCATTTTCTCTACCACTGTTCAATCGGTAGCTGGGCATTACGTCATTTTCTCTACCACTGTTCAATCAGTGGCTTTGGCATAACGTCATTTTCTCTACCACCAATGTTATTCAATCATTGGCTTTCAATCAGTGACTTTACGTCATTTTCTCTACCACTGTTCAATCAGTGGCTGCTTTTATCTCGCATTTCACGTGTGGGCATTTTTTCTCTACCACTGTTCAATCGGTGGCTTTGCATTACGTCATTTTCTCTACCACTGTTCAATCAGTGGCTTTGCATAACGTCATTTTTCTCTACTGTTCAATCAGTGGCTTTGCATTCGTCATTTATCTCTACCACTGTTCAATCAGTGGCTTTGCATAACGTCATTTTCTCTACCACTGTTCAATCAGTGACTGGGCATTACGTCATTTTCTCTACCACTGTTCAATCAGTGGCTGGGCATAACGTCATTTCTCTACCCACTGTTCAATCAGTGGCTTTGCATAACGTCATTTTCTCTACCACTGTTCAATCAGTGGCTTTTGCATTACGTCATTTTCTCTACACTGTTCAATCAGTGGCACGCATAACGTCATTTTTCTCTACCACTGTTCAATCAGTGGCTTCCATTACGTCATTTATCTCTACAGCTGTTCAATCCGTGGCTGGGCATTACGTCATTTTCTCTACCACTGTTCAATCCAGTGGCTTTGCATAACGTCATTTATCTCTACCACTGTTCAATCGGTGGCTGGGCATTACTTCATTTTCTCTCTACCACTGTTCAATCAGTGGCTTTACGTCATTTACGTCATTTATCAGTGACTGGGCGTCTCTACCTCTGTTCAATCAGTGACTGGGCATTACGTCATTTATCTCTACCACTGTTCAATCAGTGGCTTTGCATTACGTCATTTTATCTCTACCACTGTTCAATCAGTGGCTGGGCATAACGTCATTTATCTCTACAACTGTTCAATCGGTGACTGGGCATTACGTCATTTTCTCTACCACTGTTCAATCAGTGGCTGGGCATAACGTCATTTTTCTCTACCACTGTTCAATCAGTGGCTGGGCATTACGTCATTTATCTCTACCACTGTTCAATCAGTGGCTGGGCATTCGTCATTTTCTCTACCACTGTTCAATCAGTGGCTTTGCATTACGTCATTTTCTCTCTACAACTGTTCAATCAGTGGCTGCATTACGTCATTTTCTCTACAACTGTTCAATCAGTGACTTTGCATTACGTCATTTATCTCTACCACTGTTCAATCAGTGGCTGGGCATTACGTCATTTTCTCTACCACTGTTCAATCAGTGGCTTTGCATAACGTCATTTATCTCTACAACTGTTCAATCGGTGACTGGGCATTACGTCATTTTCTCTACCACTGTTCAATCAGTGGCTGGGCATTACGTCATTTTTTCTCTACCACTGTTCAATCAGTGGCTGGGCATTCGTCATTTTCTCTACACTGTTCAATCAGTGACTGGGCATTCCGTCATTTTTTTCTACCACTGTTCAATCAGTGTCTTTGCATCTTTTTCTCCATTTTTTGGGCTCTCACCTACAACTGTTCAATCATTGGCTTTCTTACGTCATTTTCTCTACAACTGTTCAATCAGTGACTGGGCATTACGTCATTTTTCTCTACCACTGTTCAATCAATGGCTTTTGCATTACGTCATTTTCTCTGCAACTGTTCAATCAGTGACTTTGCATTACGTCATTTTATCTCTACCACTGTTCAATCGGTGACTGGGCATTTTCTCTCCATTTCAATCTCTACCATTTTTTCTCTACCGTGTTCAATCAGTGGCTGAGCATTACGTCATTTATCTCTACCACTGTTCAATCGGTGACTGGGCATTACGTCATTTATCTCTACCACTGTTCAATCATAAGTGGCTGGGCATTACGTCATTTTCTCTACCACTGTTCAATCAGTGGCTTTGCATTACGTCATTTATCTCTACCACTGTTCAATCGGTGACTGGGCATTACGTCATTTTCTCTACCACTGTTCAATCAGTGGCTTTGCATAACGTCATTTATCTCTACAACTGTTCAATCAGTGGCTGGGCATTACGTCATTTTTCTCTACCACTGTTCAATCAGTGGCTTTGCATAACGTCATTTATCGTCATTTTTCTCTACCTACTGTTCAATCAGTAGGCTTTGCATTACGTCATTTTCTCACCAACTGTTCCAATCAGTGACTGGGCATTACGTCATTTTTCTCTACCACTGTTCAATCAGTGGCTCAGGCATTACGTCATTTTCTCTACAACTGTTCAATCAGTGGCTTTGCATTACGTCATTTATCTCTCTGTTCAATCGGTATTGGGCATTTACGTCATTTTTCTCTCTGCCTGTTCAATCAGTGGCTTTGCATTACGTCTTTTCTCTACCACTGTTAAATCAGTGACTGGGCATTACGTCATTTATCTCTACAACTGTTCAATCAGTGGCTGGGCATTACGTCATTTATCTCTACCACTCTTCAATCAGTGACTGGGCATTACGTCATTTATCTCTACAACTGTTCAATCAGTGACTGGGCATTACGTCATTTATCTCTACCACTGTTCAATCCAGTGGCTGGGCATTACGTCATTTTCTCTACCACTGTTCAATCGGTGGCTTTGCATAACGTCATTTATCTCTACCACTGTTCCAATCAGTGGCTTTACATTACGTCATTTTCTCTACCACTGTTCAATCAGTGGCTTTGCATAACGTCATTTATCTCTACCACTGTTCAATCCCAGTGGCTGCAGGCATTCAATTTTTCTCTACCACTGCCAATCGGTGGCTTTTACGTCATTTATCTCTGCAACTGTTCAATCAGTGGCTGTCTTTCTCTGCCTGTTCAATCGGTACGTCATTTATCTCTTACGTCGTTATCTCACTGTTCAATCAGTGGCTGGGCGATACGTCTTTTCTCTACCACTGTTCAATCGGTGGCTTTGCATAACGTCATTTTCTCTACCACTGTTCAATCAGTGGCTTTGCATAACGTCATTTTCTCTACCACTGTTCAATCAGTGGCTTTGCATAACGTCATTTTTCTCTACAACTGTTCAATCAGTGACTGGGCATTACGTCATTTTTTCTCTACCACTGTTCAATCAGTGACTGGGCAACGTCATTTTATCTCTGCAACTTTCAATCAGTGGCTGGGCATTACGTCATTTTTCTCTACAACTGTTCAATCAGTGACTGGGCATTACGTCATTTTCTCTACCACTGTTCAATCGGTGGCTGCATAACGTCATTTATCTACAACTGTTCAATCGGTGACTGGGCATTTACGTCATTTTCTCTACCACTGTTCAATCAGTGGCTGGGCGTACGTCATTTTCTCTACCACTGTTCAATCAGTGGCTTTTGCATAACGTCATTTATCTCTACAACTGTTCAATCAGTGACTGCTGTTCAATCGGCATTATCTTTTTCTCTACCACTTTCAATCAGTCTCTACCATTTTCCTGTTTTCAATCAGTGGCTGGGCATTATCTCTACCACTGTTCATTTTTTACGTCTTACCACTGTTCAATCAGTGGCATTACGTCATTTTCTCTACAACTGTTCAATCAGTGACTGGGCATTACGTCATTTCTCTACCACTGTTCAATCAGTATTGACAGGCGATACGTCATTTTTTCTCTACTCTGTTCAATCAGTGACTGGGCATTACGTCATTTTTCTCTACCACCGTTCAATCGGTGGCTGGGCATTACGTCATTTATCTCTGCTGTTCAATGGCTTAGCTGCATTACGTCATTTTTCTCTACCACTGTTCAATCAGTGGCTGGGCATTACGTCATTTATCTCTACCACTGTTCAATCTGTTCATTTATTCAATCAGTGACTGGGCATTACGTCATTTATCTCTGCCACTTTCAATCAGTTCAATCGGTTATCTCTGGCTGTTGCATTACTGGGCGTCATTTTTCTCTACCACTGTTCAATCGGTGGCTGGGCGTCGTCATTTTTTCTTCTCTACCACTGTTCAATCAGTGGCTTTTGCAACGTCATTTATCTCTACAACTGTTCAATCAGTGACTGCATTACGTCATTTTCTCTACCACTGTTCAATCAGTGGCTTTGCGCGTCATTTATCTCACAACTGTTCAATCAGTGGCTGGGCATTACGTCATTTATCTCTACCACTGTTCAATCAGTGGCTGGGCATTACGTCATTTTCTCTACCACTGTTCAATCAGTGGCTTTGCGTCTACGTCATTTATCTCTACCACTGTTCAATCAGTGACTGGGCATTACGTCATTTTTCTCTACCACTGTTCAATCAGTGGCTTTGCATTACATCATTATCTCTACAACTGTTCAATCAGTGACTGGGCATTACGTCATTTTTCTCTACCACTGTTCAATCAGTGGCTGCATAACGTCATTTTATCTCTACCACTGTTCAATCAGTTGCTTTGCGTCATTTTTTATCTCTACCACTGTTCAATCAGTGACTGGTTCAGCATTACGTCATTTTCTCTACCTGTTAATGGGGTGTGGCTGGCATAACGTCATTTATCTCTACCTCAACTGTTCAATCAGTGACTGGGCATTACGTCATTATCTCTACCACTGTTCAATCAGTGGCTTTGTCGTCATTTTCTCTACCACTGTTCAATCAGTGGCTGGGCAACGTCATTTATCTCTACCACTGTTCAATCAGTGGCTTTGCATTAAATCATTTTCTCTCTGCTGTTCAATCAGTGGCTGGGCATTACGTCTTTTCTCTACCACTGTTCAATCGGTGACTGGGCATTACGTCATTTTCTCTACCACTGTTCAATCGGTGACTGGGCATTACGTCATTTTTCTCTACCACTGTTCAATCAGTAGCTGGGCATTACGTCTTTTCTCTACCACTGTTCCATCGGTGACTGGGCATTGCGTCATTTTCTCTGCCACTGTTCAATCAGTGGCTGGGCATTTACATCATTTATCTCTACCACTGTTCAATCGGTGGCTTTGCATTACGTCGTTTATCTGCTACCACTGTTCAGTCGGTGGCTTTGCATTCGTCATTTTTTCTACCACTCTTCAATCAGTGACTGGGCATTACGTCATTTATCTCCACTGTTCAATCGGTGGCTTTGCATTTATCATTGTCTCTACCACTGTTCAATCGGTAGCTGCTTTCGTCATTTGTCTCTCTACCTGTTCAATCGGTGGCTTTGCGTCTACGTCATTTTCTCTACCACTGTTCAATCAGTGGCTTTGCATTACGTCATTTATCTCTACCAACTGTTCAATCAGTGACTGGGCATTACGTCATTTATCTCTACCACTGTTCAATCAGTGGCTTTGCATTACGTCATTTATCTCTGCCACTGTTCAATCAGTGACTGGGCGTTACGTCATTTTATCTCTACCACTGTTCAATCAGTGGCTTTGCATAACGTCATTTTTTCTCTACCACTGTTCAATCAGTGGCTTTACGTCATTTATCTCTTGCTGTTCAATCAGTGGCTTTTGTCATTTTATCTCTACCACTGTTCAATCAGTGGCTGGGCATTACGTCATTTATCTCTACCACTGTTCAATCAGTGGCTTTTGCATTACGTCATTTTATCTCTACCACTGTTCAATCTGTTCAATCACCACTGGCTTTGGCTTTGCATAACGTCATTTTCTCTACCACTGTTCAATCAGTGGCTTTGCATAACGTCATTTACCACTCTCAATCATTTTTCAATCAGTTATCTGGGCATTACGTCATTTTCTCTGCCACTGTTCAATCAGTGGCTTTGCATTACGTCATTTTATCTCTACCACTGTTCAATCAGTGGCTTTGCATTACGTCATTTTTCTCTACCACTGTTCAATCAGTGGCTTTTACGTCATTTTCTCTACCACTGTCAATCAGTGGCTTTGCATAACGTCATTTATCTCTACCACCTGTGGCTTTGCAATCTCTACCACTGTTCGATCAGTGGCTTTGCATTACGTCATTTTTCTCTACCACTGTTCAATCAGTGGCTTTTTGCATTACGTCATTTATCTCTACCACTGTCTCAATCAGTGGCTTTGCATTACGTCATTTTTCTCTACCACTGTTCAATCAGTGGCTTTGCATTCGTCATTTTTCTCCACCACTGTTCAATCAGTGGCTTTGCATAACTCATTTTCTCTACCACTGTTCAATCAGTGGCTTTTGCATTCGTCATTTATCTCTACCACTGTTCAATCAGTGGCTTTGCATTACGTCATTTTCTCTACCACTGTTCAATCAGTGGCTTTGCATAACGTCATTTATCTCTACCACTGTTCAATCAGTGGCTTTGCATTACGTCATTTATCTCTACCACTGTTCAATCAGTGGCTTTTGCATTACGTCATTTATCTCTACCACTGTTCAATCAGTGGCTGGGCATTACGTCATTTATCTCTACCACTGTTCAATCAATTGGCTGCATAACGTCATTTATCTCTACCACTGTTCAATCAGTGGCTTTGCATTACGTCATTTATCTCTACCACTGTTCAATCATGTCTTTTGCATAACGTCATTTTTCTCTATAAATCGTGGCTGGGCATTACGTCATTTATCTCTACCACTGTTCAATCAGTGGCTTTGCATTACGTCATTTATCTCTACCACTGTTCAATCAGTGGCTTTGCATAACGTCATTTATCTCTACCACTGTTCAATCAGTGGCTTTGCATTTATCTCTACAACTGTCATTTATCTCTACCACTGTTCAATCAGTGGCTTTGCATTACGTCATTTATCTCTACCACTGTTCAATCAGTGGCTGGGCATTACGTCATTTTTCTCTACCACTGTTCAATCAGTGGCTTTGCATTACGTCATTTATCTCTACCACTGTTCAATCAGTGGCTTTGCATTTATCGTCATTTCATCTCTACCACTGTTCAATCTCACAACTGTTCTGGGCATTACGTCATTTTTCTCTACCACTGTTCAATCAGTGATGGGCATTACGTCATTTTTCTCTACCACTGTTCAATCAGTGGCTTTGCATTCGTCATTTATCTCTACCACTGTTCAATCAGTGACTGGGCATTACGTCTCTACCACTTTCAATCAGTGACTTTGCTCATTTTTCTCTACCACTGTTCAATCAGTGGCTTTGCATTACGTCATTTATCTCTACAACTGTTCAATCAGTGGCTGGGCATTACGTCATTTATCTCTACCACTGTTCAATCAGTGGCTGGGCATTACGTCATTTTCTCTACCACTGTTCAATCAGTGGCTTTGCATTACGTCATTTATCTCTACCACTGTTCAATCGGTAGCTTTGCATACGTCATTTATCTCTACCACTGTTCAATCAGTGGCTGGGCGACTACCACTGTTCATTTTTTCATAACGTCATTTACCTGCCACTGTTCAATCAGTGGCTGGGCATTACGTCATTTTCTCTACCACTGTTCAATCAGTGGCTTTGCATTCCGTCATTTATCTCTAACTGTTCAATCAGTGGCTTTTGCGTTTAATCATTTTTCTCTACCACTGTTCAATCAGTGGCTTTGCATAACGTCATTTATCTCTACAACTGTTCAATCGGTGGCTGGGCATTACGTCATTTTTCTCTTTATCACTGTTCAATCGGTGACTTTTGCATTACGTCATTTTTCTCTACCACTGTTTCAATCAGTGGCTTTGCATTACGTCATTTTATCTCTCTACCACTGTTCAATCGGTGGCTTTGCATTACGTCATTTTTCTCTACCACTGTTCAATCAGTGGCTTTGCATTCGTCATTTTTCTCCGCTGTTCAATCAGTGGCTGGGCATTACGTCATTTATCTCTACCACTGTTCAATCGGTGGCTGGGCATTACGTCATTTATCTCTACCACTGTTCAATCCCAAGTGGCTTTTGCGTTACGTCATTTTCTCTACCACTGTTCAATCAGTGGCTTTGCATTACGTCATTTTTCTCTACCACTGTTCAATCATTGGCTGGGCAACTGTTCAATCATTTTTCTCATTTTTCTCTACCTCTGTTCAATCAGTGGCTTTGCATTACGTCATTTATCTCTACCTCTGTTCAATCAGTGGCTGGGCATTACGTCATTTTTCTCTACCACTGTTCAATCAGTGGCTTTGCATTACGTCATTTATCTACCACTGTTCAATCGGTGACTGGGCATTACGTCATTTTCTCTACCACTGTTCAATCAGTGGCTTTTGCATTACGTCATTTATCTCTACCACTGTTCAATCGGTGGCTTTGCATTACGTCATTTTCTCTACCTCTGTTCAATCAGTGGCTGGGCATTACGTCATTTCCGGTAGTGAAGGATTACGTCTTTTTCTCTACCACTGTTCAATCGGTGGCTTTGCATTACGTCATTTATCTCTACCACTGTTCAATCGGTGGCTGGGCATTACGTCATTTTCTCTACCACTGTTCAATCGGTGGCTTTGGCATTTATCTACAACTGTTGATCGGTCATTTTCTTTATCTCTACCACTGTTCAATCGGTGGCTTTGCATTACGTCATTTATCTCTACCTCTGTTCAATCAGTGGCTTTGCATTACGTCATTTATCTCTACCACTGTTCAATCAGTGGCTTTGCATAAAGCATTTTCTCTACCGTCATTTTTTTGCATCTCTTTTCACTGTTCAATCCAGTGGCTTTGCATACGTCATTTTCTCTACCACTGTTCAATCAGTGACTGGGCATTACGTCATTTTTCTCTACCACTGTTCAATCAGTGGCTTTGCATTACGTCATTTTCTCTACCACTGTTCAATCAGCGACTTTACGTCATTTATCTCTACGTCATTTATCTCTACCACTGTTCAATCCCAGTGGCTGGGCATTACGTCATTTTCTCTCTACCACTGTTCAATCAGTGGCTGGGCATAACGTCATTTTCTCTACCACTGTTCAATCAGTGGCTTTGCATTACGTCATTTTATCTCTACCACTGTTCAATCAGTGGCTGGGCATTACGTCATTTATCTCTACCACTGTTCAATCAGTGGCTGGGCATTACGTCATTTTTTCTCTAGTGATCAATAATTACCACTGTTCAATCAGTGGCTTTGCATTACGTCATTTTTCTACCACTGTTCAATCAGTGGCTTTTGCATTACGTCATTTATCTCTACCACTGTTCAATCTGTTACGTCATTTATCTCTACCACTGTTCAATCAGTGGCTGAAGCATTACGTCATTTTCTCTACCACTGTTCAATCAGTGACTGGGCATTACGTCATTTATCTCTACCACTGTTCAATCAGTGGCTTTGCATTACGTCATTTATCTCTACCAACTGTTCAATCAGTGGCTGGGCATTTATCGTTATTTTCTCTACCAGTGGCTGTTACGTCATTTTTCTACCACTGTTCAATCAGTGGCATTACGTCATTTTCTCTCACCACTGTTCAATCAGTGGCTGGGCATTCATTTCATTTCAATCTGGCTTTTTGCATTACCATTTATCTCTGTGTTCAATCAGTGGCTGGCATGGGCATTATCTCTACCACTGTTCAATCAGTTTTACGTCATTTATCTCTACCACTGTTCAATCAGTGGCTGGGCATTACGTCATTTATCTCTACCACTGTTCAATCAGTGGCTGGGCATTACGTCATTTTCTCTACCACTGTTCAATCAGTGGCTTTGCATTCGTCATTTTTTTCTCTACCACTGTTCAATCAGTGGCTTTGCATTACGTCATTTATCTCTACCACTGTTCAATCAGTGGTTTTGCTTCGTCATTTATCTCATTTTCAATCTGACCATTTATGTTCAATCAATTGTGGCTTTGGCATTCGTCATTTATCTCTACCACTGTTCAATCAGTGGCTGGGTTCAATCAGTGGCGGGCATTTCATTTATCTCTACCAATCGGTGACTTTACGTCATTTTATCTCTAAATCAGTGGCTTTTGCATTGCGCATTTATCTCTACCACTGTTCAATCAGGTGGCTTTGCATTACGTCATTTATCTCTACCACTGTTCAATCGGTGGCTGGGCATTACGTCATTTATCTCTACCACTGTTCAATCAGTGGTCATTTTATCTCTGCCACTGTTCAATTGGCTGGGCATCTCATTTATTTCTACACTGTTCAATCAGTGGCTCATTACGTCATTTATCTCTACCACTGTTCAATCAGTGGCATTCATTTATCTCACCAACTGTTCAATCAGTACGTCATTTATCTCTACACTGTTCAATCAGTGGCTGGGTACGTCATTTATCTCTACCACTGTTCAATCAGTGGCTTTGCATAACGTCATTTATCTCTACCACTGTTCAATCAGTGGCTGGGCATTACGTCATTTTTCTCTACCACTGTTCAATCATTTTTCTCTACCACTGTTCAATCAGTGATGGGCATTACGTCATTTTTCTCTACCACTGTTCAATCAGTGGCTTTGCATTACGTCATTTATCTCTACAACTGTTCAATCAGTGGCTGGCTTTACGTCATTTTCTCTACCACTGTTCAATCAGTGGCTTTACGTCATACCACTGTTCATTTTTCTCTACCACTGTTCAATCAGTGGCTGGGCATTACGTCATTTATCTCTACCACTGTTCAATCAGTGGCTTTGCATTACATCATTTATCTCTACCACTGTTCAATCAGTGGCTGGGCATTACGTCATTTATCTCTACCACTGTTCGATCAGTGGCTTTGCATTACGTCATTTATCTCTACCACTGTTCAATCAGTGACTGCTTTACGTCATTTTTCTCACCACTGTTCAATTATTACGTTCTCTTTTTCTACCACTGTTCAATCATCTGGCTTTGACTGCATTACGTCATTTATCTCTACCACTGTTCAATCAGTGGCTTTTGCATTACGTCATTTATCTCTACCACTGTTCAATCAGTGGCTGGGCATTACGTCATTTTCTACCACTGTTCAATCAGTGGCTGGGCATTACGTCATTTTTCTCTCTACCACTGTTCAATCAGTGGCTGGGCATTACGTCATTTATCTCTACCACTGTTCAATCAGTGGCTTTTTTCTCTACCACTGTTCAATCAGTCATTTCATTTATCTCTACCACTGTTCAATCAGTGGCTGGGCATTACGTCATTTTCTCTACCACTGTTCAATCAGTGGCTTTGGCGATACGTCATTTATCTCTACCACTGTTCAATCAGTGACTGGGCATTACGTCATTTATCTCTACCACTGTTCAATCAGTGGCTTTGCATAACGTCATTTTTCTCTACCACTTTCAATCTCTACCACTTTATTCAATCAGTGGCTTTGCATAACGTCATTTTTCTCTACCACTGTTCAATCAGTGGCTTTGCATTACGTCATTTTCTCTACCACTGTTCAATCGTCATTTATCTCTACCACTGTTCAATCAGTGGCTGGTCATTTATCTCTCAGTGGCTTTTCTTTATCTCTACCACTGTTCAATCAGTGGCTGGGCATTACGTCATTTTTCTCTACAATCTGTTCAATCAATCAGTGGCTTTGCATTACGTCATTTATCTCTACCACTGTTCAATCAGTGGCTTTGCATTACGTCATTTTCTCTACCACTGTTCAATCAGTGGCTTTGCATTACGTCATTTTTCTCTACCACTGTTCAATCAGTGGCTTTGCATTACGTCATTTTCTCTCTACCACTGTTCAATCAGTGGCTTTGCGTCGTCATTTTCTCTACCACTGTTCAATCAGTGGCTTTGCATGTCGTCATTTATCTCTACCACTGTTCAATCAGTGGCTTTTGCATTACGTCATTTTATCTCTGCTGTTCAATCGGTGGCTTTCATTACGTCGTTTATCTCTACCTCCTGTTCAATCCAATTGGCTTTGCATTACGTCATTATCTCTACCACTGTTCAATCAGTGATGGCTTTGCGTCATTTATCTCTACCACTGTTCAATCAGTGGCTTTGCATTACGTCATTTATCTCTACCACTGTTCAATCAGTGGCTTTGCATTATTTCTACCACTGTTCAATTTGGCTTTGCATCTCATTTTCTCTGCCACTGTTCAATCAGGGCTTTGGAGCATTACGTCATTTTATCTCTAATCAGTGTTCAATCATTGGTCATTTTTCTCTCTACCACTGTTCAACAGTGGCTTCCGTACATCTTTATCTCCACTGTTCAATCAGTGACTGGGCATTACGTCATTTTTCTCTACCACTGTTCAATCAGTGGCTTTTGCATTACGTCATTTATCTCTACCACTGTTCAATCAGTGGCTGGGCATTACGTCATTTATCTCTACCACTGTTCAATCAGTGGCTTTGCATTACGCTTTTTATCTCTACCACTGTTCAATCGTCATTTCATTTATCTCTACCACTGTTCAATCAGTGGCTTTGCATAACGTCATTTTCTCTACCACTGTTCAATCAGTGGCTTTTGCATTACGTCATTTATCTCATTTATCTCATTTTCTCTACTGTTCAATCAGTGGCTGGGCATTTTTCTCTACGTCATTTTTCTCTACCACTGTTCAATCAGTGGCTTTGCATTATCTCTACCACTGTTCATTTATCTCATTTATCTCTACCACTGTTCAATCAGTGGCTTTGCATTACGTCATTTTTCTCTACCACTGTTCAATCAGTGGCTTTGCATTACGTCATTTATCTCTACCACTGTTCAATCAGTGGCTTTGCATTACGTCATTTTTCTCTACCACTGTTCAATCAGTGGCTTTGCATTACGTCATTTATCTCTACCACTGTTCAATCAGTGGCTTTGCATTACGTCATTTTTCTCTACCACTGTTCAATCAGTGGCTTTTTCATTGCATCATTTATCTCTACCGCACCTTCAATCAGTGACTGGGCATTACGTCATTTTCTCTACCACTGTTCAATCAGTGGCTTTGCATTACGTCATTTTCTCTACCACTGTTCAATCGGTGACTGGTGGGCATAACGTCATTTTCTCTACAACTGTTCAATCGAGTAGCTGGGCATTACGTCATTTTTCTCTACCACTGTTCAATCAGTGGCTTTTGCATAACGTCATTTTCTCTGCCTGTTCATTCAGTGGCTTTGCATTACGTCATTTTTTCTACAACTGTTCAATCAGTGGCTTTGCATAACGTCATTTATCTCTACAACTGTTCAATCAGTGGCTGGGCATTACGTCATTTTCTCTACCACTGTTCAATCAGTGGCTTTGCATTACGTCATTTTTCTCTACCACTGTTCAATCAGTGGCTGGGCATTACGTCATTTTTCTCTACCACTGTTCAATCAGTGGCTTTCATTACGTCATTTATCTCTACCACTGTTCAATCAGTGACTGGGCATTACGTCATTTTCTCTACCACTGTTCAATCAGTGGCTTTTGGGCATTACAATCATTTTCTCTACCACTGTTCAATCGGTGGCTGGGCATTTAGTCATTTTTTCTCTACCACTGTTCAATCGGTGGATGGGCATTTAGTCATTTTTTCTCTACCACCGTTCAATCGGTGGATTTGGCATTTAGTCATTTTTCTCTACCACTGTTCAATCAATCGGATGGGCATTATTCATTTTTCTCTACCACTGTTCAATCGGTGGCTTTTATTTACGTCATTTTCTCTACCGCACTGTTCAATCGGTGGATGGGCATTTAGTCATTTCTCTACCACTGTTCAATCATTTTCTTTTCTACCACTGTTCAATCAGTGGATGGGCATTACATCATTTTCTCTACCACTGTTCAATCAGTGGCTTTGCATAACGTCATTTTCTCTACCACTGTTCAATCGGCGGCTGGGCATTACGTCATTTATCTCTACCACTGTTCAATCAGTGGCTCATTTAGTCATTTCTCTACCACTGTTCAATCAGTGACTGGGCATTTACGTCATTTTTCTCTACCACTGTTCAATCAGCGGATTTGCATTTAGTCATTTATCTCTACCACTGTTCAATCAGTGGTTCTGGGCATTTAGTCATTTTCTCTACCACTGTTCAATCAGTGGCTTTGCATTTAGTCATTTTCTCTACCACTGTTCAATCGAGTGGCTTTTGCATTTAGTCATTTTCTCTACCACTGTTCAATCAGTGGCTTTGCATTTAGTCATTTTTCTCTACCACTGTTCAATCAGTGGTTTTTGGGCATTTAGTCATTTTCTCTACCACTGTTCAATCAGTGGCTTTGCATTTAGTCATTTATCTCTACCTGTTCAATCGGTGACTGGGCATTACGTCATTTATCTCTACCACTGTTCAATCAGTGGCTTTTTCATAACGTCATTTTCTCTACCACTGTTCAATCAGTGGATGGGCATTTAGTCATTTTCTCTACCAATGTTCAATCATTGGCTTTGGCATTTAGTCATTTTTCTCTACCACTGTTCAATCGGTGGATGGGCATTTAGTCATTTTTCTCTACCACTGTTCAATCAGTGGCTTTGGCATTTACGTCATTTTCTCTACCAACTGTTCAATCAGTGGCTTTTGCATTTAGTCATTTTTCTCTACCACTGTTCAATCAATGGATGGGCATTTAGTCATTTTCTCTACCACAACTGTTCAATCGATTGGCTGGGCATTTAATCATTTATCTCTACCACTGTTCAATCAGTGACTGGGCATTACGTCATTTATCTCTACCACTGTTCAATCAGTGGATGGGCATTTAGTCATTTTCTCTACCACTGTTCAATCAGTGGCTTTGCATTTAGTCATTTATCTCTACCACTGTTCAATCGGTGACTGGGCATTACGTCATTTATCTCTACCACTGTTCAATCGGCGGATGGGCATTTAGTCATTTTTCTCTACCACTGTTCAATCAGTGGATGCATTTAGTCATTTTTCTCTACAACTGTTCAATCGGTGGATGGGCATTTACGTCATTTTTCTCTACCACTGTTCAATCAGTGGATGGGCATTTAGTCATTTTTCTCTACCACTGTTCAATCAGTGGCTGGGCATTACGTCATTTTTTCTCCACTGTTCAATCAGTGGCTGGGCATTTGGTTTTTTCTCTACCACTGTTCAATCGGTGGATGGGCATTACGTCATTTTTCTCTACCGCTGTTCAATCAGTGACTGGGCATTTACGTCATTTATCTCTACAACTGTTCAATCAGTGCCTGGACATTACGTCATTTTTCTCTACCACTGTTCAATCGGTGGATGGGCATTTAGTCATTTCTCTACCACTGTTCAATCAGTGGATGGGCATTTAGTCATTTTCTCTACCACTGTTCAACCGGTGGATGGGCATTTAGTGTTTCTCTACCTGTTCAATCAGTGGATGGGCATTAGTCATTTCTCTACTGTTCAACGGTGGATGGGCATTTAGTCCTTTATCTCTACCACTGTTCAACCGGTGGACTGGGCATTTAATCATTTTTCTCTACCACTGTGTTCAACCGGTGGATGGGCATTTAGTCATTTTTCTCTACCACTGTTCAACTTCCGGCGGATGGGCATTTAGTCATTTTCTCTACCACTGTTCAACCGGCGGATGGGCATTTAGTCATTTTCTCTACCCCTGATATTCAACCGGCGGATGGGCATTTAGTCATTTCTCTACCACTGTTCAACCCGGTGGATATGGGCATTGATCATTTTTCTCACTGTTTCACCGCCCGCTGGGCATTACATCATTTTCTCTACCCACTGTTCAACCCGGTGGATGGGCATTTAGTCATTTTCTCTACCACTGGTCAAACGGTGGCTGGGCATTTAGTCATTTTTTTCTCTACCACTGTTCCTTGCGGTGGCTGGGCATTTAGTCATTTTCTCTACCACTGTTCAGCGGTGGCTGGGCATTAAGTCATTTTCTCTACCACTGTTCAACGGTGGCTGGGCATTTAGTCATTTTTCTCTACCACTGTTCAACGGTGGCTGGGCATTAGTCATTTTCTCTACCACTGTTCAACCAGTGGCTGGGCATTTAGTCATTTTTCTCTACCTCTGTTCAACCGGTGGCTGGACATTTAGTCATTTTCTCTGCCACCCGTTCATTTTACCATTTTCTCTTCTACCACTGGACGATAAGTCATTTTCATTTTCCACTGTTCAACCGGTGGCGCTGGGCTTTGGTCATTTTCTCTACCACTGTTCAATGGGCCGGTGGCTGGGCATTCGTCATTTTCTCTACCACCGTTCAAACGGTGGCTGGGCATTAAGTCATTTTCTCTACCACTGTTCAACCGGGTGGCTGGGCATTTAGTCATTTTCTCTACCACTGTTCAACCGGTGGCTGGGCATTAAGTCATTTTCTCTACCACTGTTCAACCGGTGGCTGGGCATTAGTCATTTTCTCTACCACTGTTCAACCCGGTGGCTGGGCATTAAGTCATTTTTTTCTACCACTGTTCAACCGGTGGCTGGGCATTAAAGTCATTTTCTCTACCACTGTTCAACCGGTGGCTGGGCATTTAGTCATTTTCTCTACTGTTCAACCGGTGGCTGGGCATTAAAGTCATTTTCTCTACCACTGTTCAACGGTGGCTGGGCATTACGTCATTTTTTCTCTACCACTGTTCAACGGTGGCTGGGCATTTAGTCATTTTCTCTACCACTGTTCAACCGGTGGCTGGGCATTAAGTCATTTTTCTCTACCACTGTTCAACCGGTGGCTGGGCATTAAGTCATTTTCTCTACCACTGTTCAACCCTTTGGCTGGACATTAAGTCATTTTCTCTACCACTGTTCAACCAGTGGCTGGGCATTACGTCATTTTTCTCTACCACTGTTCAACCGGTGGCTGGGCATTATCATTTTCTCTACCACTGTTCATTTAAAGCCATTTTTTTCTACCACTGTTCAACCGGTGGCTGGGCATTAACATCATTTTCTCTACCTCTGTTCAACCAGTGGCTGGGCATTATTTCATTTTCTCTACCACTGTTCAACCTGTGGCTGGGCATTAAGTCATTTTCTCTACCACTGTTCAACCGGTGGCTGGACATTAAGTCATTTTTCTCTACCACTGTTCAACCGGTGGCTGGGCATTAAGTCATTTTTCTCTTCCTACTGTTCAACCGGTGGCTGGGCATTAAGTCATTTTCTCTACCACTGTTCAACCGGTGGCTGGGCATTTAATTCATTTTCTCTACCACTGTTCAACCAGTGGCTGGGCATTACGTCATTTTCTCTACCACTGTTCAACCAGTGGCTGGGCATTACGTCATTTTCTCTACCACTGTTCAACCCGGTGGCTGGACATTAAGTCATTTTCTCTACCACTGTTCAACCGGTGGCTGGGCATTTAGTCATTTTCTCTACCACTGTTCATCCGGCGGCTGGGCATTACGTCATTTTCTCTACCACTGTTCAACCGGTGGCTGGGCATTAATTCATTTTCTCTACCACTGTTCAACCGGTGGCTGGGCATTACGTCATTTTCTCTACCACTGTTCAACCAGTGGCTGGGCATTTACGTCATTTTTTCTCTACCACTGTTCAACCAGTGGCTGGGCATTAAGTCATTTTCTCTACCACTGTTCAACCCGGTGGCTGGGCATTTAGTCATTTTTTCTCTACCACTGTTCAACTGGTGGCTGGGCATTCAATTCATTTTTTCTCTACCACTGTTCAACCAGGTGGCTGGGCATTACGTCATTTTTCTCTACCACTGTTCAACCGGTGGCTGGGCATTAAGTCATTTTCTCTACCTGTTCACTGTTCAACCTGTGGCTGGGCATTAAGTCATTTTCTCTACCACTGTTCAACGGTGGATGGGCATTAAGTCATTTTCTCTGCTGTTCAACCAGTGGCTGGGCATTAATTCATTTTTTCTCTACCACTGTTCAACGGTGGCTGGGCATTAGTCATTTTCTCTACCACTGTTCAACCGGTGGCTGGGCATTAATTCATTTTTCTCTACCACTGTTCAACCGGTGGCTGGGCATTAAGTCATTTTTCTCTACCACTGTTCAACGGTGGCTGGGCATTAAGTCATTTTCTCTACCACTGTTCAACGGTGGCTGGGCATTACGTCATTTTCTCTACCACTGTTCAACCAGTGGCTGGGCATTCGTCATTTTTCTCTACCACTGTTTCAACCGGTGGCTGGGCATTACGTCATTTTTCTCTACCTCTGTTCAACCGGTGGCTGGGCATTCGTCATTTTCTCTACCACTTTTCAACCGGTGGCTGGGCATTAAGTCATTTTCTCTACCACTGTTCAACCGGTGGCTGGGCATTAAGTCATTTTCTCTACCACTGTTCAACGGTGGCTGGGCATTAAGTCATTTTCTCTACCACTGTTCAACCGGTGGCTGGGCATTAAGTCATTTTCTCTACCACTGTTCAACCAATGGCTGGGCATTACGTCATTTTTTTCTCTACCACTGTTCAACCGGTGGCTGGGCATTAATTCATTTTTCTCTACCACTGTTCAACGGTGGCTGGGCATTTAGTCATTTTTCTCTACCACTGTTCAACGGTGGCTGGGCATTAAGTCATTTTTCTCTACCACTGTTCAACGGTGGCTGGGCATTAAGTCATTTTTCTCTACCACTGTTCAACGGTGGCTGGGCATTAAGTCATTTTTCTACCACTGTTCAACGGTGGCTGGGCATTACATCATTTTCTCTACCTCTGTTCAACCGGTGGCTGGGCATTACGTCATTTTCTCTACCACTGTTCAACCAGGTGGCTGGGCATTACATCATTTTCTCTACCACTGTTCAACCGGTGGCTGGGCATTACATCATTTTTCTCTACCACTGTTCAGCGGTGGCTGGGCATTAAGTCATTTTCTCTACCACTGTTCAAGCCGGTGGCTGGGCATTAAGTCATTTTTCTACCACTGTTCAACCCGGTGGCTGGGCATTCGTCATTTTTCTCTACCACTGTTCAACCGGTGGCTGGGCATTAAGTCATTTTCTCTACCACTGTTCAACCGGTGGCTGGGCATTAAATCATTTTTCTCTACCACTGTTCAACGGTGGCTGGGCATTAAGTCATTTTTCTCTACCACTGTTCAACCGGTGGCTGGACATTAAGTCATTTTCCAGTGGCTGGACATTTAATCCTCTACCACTGTTCAACGGTGGCTGGACATTTAGTCATTTTCTCTACCACTGTTCAACCGGTGGCTGGGCATTAAGTCATTTTTCTCTACCACTGTTCAACCAGTGGCTGGGCATTAAGTCATTTTCTCTACCACTGTTCAACCGGTGGCTGGGCATTAAGTCATTTTCTCTACCACTGTTCAACCCGGTGGCTGGGCATTAAGTCATTTTCTCTACCACTGTTCAACCGGTGGCTGGGCATTACGTCATTTTCTCTACCACTGTTCAACCAGTGGCTGGGCATTTTAGTCATTTTTCTACCACTGTTCAACCAGTGGCTGGGCATTTAGTCATTTTTCTCTACCACTGTTCAACGGTGGCTGGGCATTAAGTCATTTTCTCTACCACTGTTCAACCCGGTGGCTGGACATTAAGTCATTTTTCTACCACTGTTCAACCGGTGGCTGGACATTTAGTCATTTTCTCTACCACTGTTCAACCACTGTTCGGTGGCTGGGCATTAGTCATTTTCTCTACCACTGTTCAACCAGGTGGATGGGCATTAAGTCATTTTCTCTACCACTGTTCAACCGGTGGCTGGGCATTAAGTCATTTTTTCTCTACCACTGTTCAACCCGGTGGCTGGACATTTAGTCATTTTCTCTACCACTGTTCAACCGGTGGCTGGGCATTAAGTCATTTTTCTCTACCACTGTTCAACCGGTGGCTGGGCATTAAGTCATTTTTTCTCTACCACTGTTCAACCGGTGGCTGGGCATTACGTCATTTTCTCTACCACTGTTCAACGGTGGCTGGGCATTAAGTCATTTTCTCTACCACTGTTCAGCCAGTGGCTGGGCATTACGTCATTTTTCTCTACCACTGTTCAACCGGTGGCTGGACATTAAGTCATTTTCTCTACCACTGTTCAACCGGTGGCTGGGCATTAAGTCATTTTCTCTACCACTGTTCAACCGGTGGCTGGGCATTAGTCATTTTCTCTACCACTGTTCAACCGGTGGCTGGGCATTAAGTCATTTTCTCTCTACCACTGTTCAACCAGTGTGGCTGGGCATTAAGTCATTTTCTCTACCACTGTTCAACCAGTGGCTGGGCATTAGTCATTTTCTCTACCACTGTTCAACGGTGGCTGGGCATTAAGTCATTTTCTCTACCACTGTTCAACCGGTGGCTGGGCATTACGTCATTTTTCTCTACCACTGTTCAACCGTCTGGGCATTAAGTCATTTTCTCTACCACTGTTCAACCAGTGGCTGGGCATTAAGTCATTTTCTCTACCACTGTTCAACCAGTGGCT
This sequence comes from Acanthosepion pharaonis, assembly GCA_903632075.3. NCBI lineage: Eukaryota > Metazoa > Mollusca > Cephalopoda > Sepiida > Sepiidae > Acanthosepion > Acanthosepion pharaonis. The sequence goes on along the minus strand of CAHIKZ030000213.1, from coordinate 1,920,573 downwards.
GGGCATTAAGTCATTTTCTCTACCACTGTTCAACCGGCGGCTGGGCATTAAGTCATTTTCTCTACCACTGTTCAACCGGTGGCTTTCTCATTTCTCTACCACTGTTCAACCGGTGGCTGGGCATTAAGTCATTTTTCTCTACCACTGTTCAACCGGTGGCTGGGCATTAAGTCATTTTTCTCTACCACTGTTCAACCGGTGGCTGGGCATTTAGTCATTTTCTCTACCACTGTTCAACCGGTGGCTGGGCATTAAGTCATTTTTCTCTACCACTGTTCAACCGGTGGCTGGGCATTTAGTCATTTTCTCTACCACTGTTCAACCGGTGGCTGGGCATTACGTCATTTTTCTCTACCACTGTTCAACGGTGGCTGGGCATTTAGTCATTTTCTCTACCACTGTTCAACCGGTGGCTGGGCATTAAGTCATTTTTCTCTACCACTGTTCAACCGGTGGCTGGGCATTAAGTCATTTTCTCTACCACTGTTCAACCGGTGGCTGGGCATTGTCATTTTTTCTCTACCACTGTTCAACCGGTGGCTGGGCATTACGTCATTTTCTCTACCACTGTTCAACCCGGTGGATGGGCATTAAGTCATTTTTTCTACCACTGTTCAACCGGTGGCTGGGCATTAAGTCATTTTTCTCTACCACTGTTCAACCGGTGGATGGGCATTAAGTCATTTTCTCTACCACTGTTCAACCGGTGGCTGGGCATTAAGTCATTTTCTCTACCACTGTTCAACCGGTGGCTGGGCATTAAGTCATTTTTCTCTACCACTGTTCAACCGGTGGCTGGGCATTAAAATTTTCTCTACCACTGTTCAACCGGTGGCTGGGCATTTAGTCATTTTTCTCTACCACTGTTCAACCGGTGGGGGCATTAAGTCATTTTTCTCTACCACTGTTCAACCGGTGGCTGGGCATTTAGTCATTTTCTCTACCACTGTTCAACCGGTGGCTGGGCATTTACGTCATTTTTCTCTACCACTGTTCAACCAGTGGCTGGGCATTAAGTCATTTTTCTCTACCACTGTTCAACCGGTGGCTGGACATTAAGTCATTTTTCTCTACCACTGTTCAACCGGTGGATGGGCATTAAGTCATTTTCTCTACCACTGTTCAACCGGTGGATGGGCATTTAGTCATTTTTTCTCTACCACTGTTCAACCGGTGGCTGGGCATTAAGTCATTTTCTCTACCACTGTTCAACCGGTGGCTGGGCATTACGTCATTTTTCTCTACCACTGTTCAACCGGTGGCTGGGCATTTAGTCATTTTCTCTACCACTGTTCAACCGGTGGCTGGGCATTTAGTCATTTTTTTCTCTACCACTGTTCAACCGGTGGATGGGCATTAAGTCATCATTTTCTCTACCACTGTTCAACCGGTGGCTGGGCATTTAGTCATTTTCTCTACCACTGTTCAACCAGTGGATGGGCATTAAGTCATTTTCTCTACCACTGTTCAACCGGTGGATGGGCATTTAGTCATTTTCTCTACCACTGTTCAACCGGTGGCTGGGCATTAAGTCATTTTCTCTACCACTGTTCAACCCGGTGGATGGGCATTAAATCATTTTCTCTACCACTGTTCAACCACCAGTGGCTGGACATTAAGTCATTTTCTCTCTACCACTGTTCAACCGGTGGATGGGCATTAAGTCATTTTCTCTACCACTGTTCAACCAGTGGCTGGGCATTTAGTCATTTTTCTCTACCACTGTTCAACCGGTGGCTGGGCATTTTAGTCATTTTCTCTACCACTGTTCAACCGGTGGATGGGCATTAAGTCATTTTTTTCTCTACCACTGTTCAACCGGTGGATGGGCATTTAGTCATTTTCTCTACCACTGTTCAACCACTGTGGCTGGGCATTAAGTCATTTTCTCTACCACTGTTCAACCGGTGGATGGGCATTTAGTCATTTTCTCTACCACTGTTCAACCGGTGGATGGGCATTTAGTCATTTTTCTCTACCACTGTTCAACCGGTGGATGGGCATTTAGTCATTTTTCTCTACCACTGTTCAACCAGTGGATGGGCATTAAGTCATTTTTCTCTACCACTGTTCAACCAGTGGATGGCTGGTTCAACCGGTGGATGGGCATTTAAGTCATTTTCTCTACCACTGTTCAACCAGTGGATGGGCATTTAGTCATTTTCTCTACCACTGTTCATTTTCATTTTCTCTACCACTGTTCAACCGGTGGATGGGCATTAAGTCATTTTCTCTACCACTGTTCAACCGGTGGATGGGCATTAAGTCATTTTCTCTACCACTGTTCAACCGGTGGATGGGCATTTAGTCATTTTTCTCTACCACTGTTCAACCAGTGGATGGGCATTTAGTCATTTTTCTCTACCACTGTTCAACCAGTGTGGATGGGCATTAGTCATTTTTCTCTACCACTGTTCAACCGGTGGCTGGGCATTTAGTCATTTTCTCTACCACTGTTCAACCAGTGGATGGGCATTTAGTCATTTTCTCTACCACTGTTCAACCGGTGGCTGGGCATTAAGTCATTTTCTCTACCACTGTTCAACCGGTGGCTGGGCATTAAGTCATTTTTCTCTACCACTGTTCAACCGGTGGCTGGGCATTAAGTCATTTTCTCTACCACTGTTCAACCGGTGGCTGGGCATTAAGTCATTTTCTCTACCACTGTTCAACCGGTGGCTGGGCATTAAGTCATTTTCTCTACCACTGTTCAACCCCGGTGGCTGGGCATTAAGTCATTTTCTCTACCACTGTTCAACCGGTGGATGGGCATTTAGTCATTTTCTCTACCACTGTTCAACCGGTGGATGGGCATTACGTCATTTTTTTCTCTACCACTGTTCAACCGGTGGCTGGGCATTTAGTCATTTTCTCTACCACTGTTCAACCGGTGGATGGGCATTTAGTCATTTTTTCTCTACCACTGTTCAACCGGTGGCTGGGCATTAAGTCATTTTCTCTACCACTGTTCAACCGGTGGCTGGGCATTTAGTCATTTTTCTCTACCACTGTTCAACCGGTGGCTGGGCATTAAGTCATTTTTCTCTACCACTGTTCAACCGGTGGCTGGGCATTTAGTCATTTTCTCTACCACTGTTCAACCGGTGGCTGGGCATTAAGTCATTTTTCTCTACCACTGTTCAACGGTGGCTGGGCATTTAGTCATTTTCTCTACCACTGTTCAACCGGTGGCTGGGCATTTAGTCATTTTCTCTACCACTGTTCAACCGGTGGCTGGGCATTAAGTCATTTTTCTCTACCACTGTTCAACCGGTGGATGGGCATTAAGTCATTTTTCTCTACCACTGTTCAACCGGTGGCTGGGCATTTAGTCATTTTTCTCTACCACTGTTCAACCGGTGGATGGGCATTTAGTCATTTTCTCTACCACTGTTCAACCGGTGGCTGGGCATTTAGTCATTTTTCTCTACCACTGTTCAACCGGTGGCTGGGCATTTCATTTTTTCTCTAGTCATTTTCTCTACCACTGTTCAACCGGTGGCTGGGCATTAAGTCATTTTCTCTACCACTGTTCAACCGGTGGATGGGCATTTCAGTCATTTTTCTCTACCACTGTTCAACCGGTGGATGGGCATTTAGTCATTTTTCTCTACCACTGTTCAACCGGTGGATGGGCATTTAGTCATTTTCATTTTCTCTACCACTGTTCAACCAAATGGATGGGCATTTAGTCATTTTCTCTACCACTGTTCAACGGTGGCTGGGCATTTAGTCATTTTCTCTACCACTGTTCAACCGGTGGATGGGCATTTAGTCATTTTTCTCTACCACTGTTCAACCGGTGGATGGGCATTTAGTCATTTTCTCTACCACTGTTCAACCGGTGGATGGGCATTTTCATTTTTCTCTACCACTGTTCAACCGGTGGCTGGGCATTAAGTCATTTTCTCTACCACTGTTCAACCGGTGGATGGGCATTTTCAGTCATTTTTCTCTACCACTGTTCAACCGGTGGATGGGCATTTAGTCATTTTCTCTACCACTGTTCAACCGGTGGCTGGGCATTTAGTCATTTTTCTCTACCACTGTTCAACCAGTGGCTGAGCATTAAGTCATTTTTCTCTACCACTGTTCAACCGGTGGCTGGGCATTTAGTCATTTTTCTCTACCACTGTTCAACCGGTGGATGGGCATTTAGTCATTTTCTCTACCACTGTTCAACCGGTGGATGGGCATTTAGTCATTTTCTCTACCACTGTTCAACCGGTGGATGGGCATTTAGTCATTTTTCTCTACCACTGTTCAACCGGTGGATGGGCATTTAGTCATTTTTCTCTACCACTGTTCAACCGGTGGATGGGCATTTAGTCATTTTTCTCTACCACTGTTCAACCGGTGGATGGGCATTTAAGTCATTTTCTCTACCACTGTTCAACCGGTGGCTGGGCATTTTTCTCATTTTTCATTTTCTCTACCACTGTTCAACCGGTGGCTGGGCATTTAGTCATTTTCTCTACCACTGTTCAACCGGTGGCTGGGCATTTAGTCATTTTTCTCTACCACTGTTCAACCGGTGGCTGGGCATTTAGTCATTTTTCTCTACCACTGTTCAACCGGTGGCTGGGCATTTAGTCATTTTCTCTACCACTGTTCAACCGGTGGATGGGCATTTAGTCATTTTTCTCTACCACTGTTCAACCGGTGGATGGGCATTAAGTCATTTTCTCTACCACTGTTCAACCGGTGGATGGGCATTTAGTCATTTTCTCTACCACTGTTCAACCGGTGGCTGGGCATTTAGTCATTTTTCTCTACCACTGTTCAACCGGTGGCTGGGCATTAAGTCATTTTCTCTACCACTGTTCAACCGGTGGATGGGCATTTAGTCATTTTCTCTACCACTGTTCAACCGGTGGCTGGGCATTAAGTCATTTTTCTCTACCACTGTTCAACCGGTGGCTGGGCATTTAGTCATTTTCTCTACCACTGTTCAACCGGTGGATGGGCATTTAGTCATTTTCTCTACCACTGTTCAACCGGTGGATGGGCATTTAGTCATTTTTCTCTACCACTGTTCAACCGGATGTGGCTGGGCATTTAGTCATTTTTCTCTACCACTGTTCAACCGGTGGATGGGCATTTAGTCATTTTTCTCTACCACTGTTCAACCAGTGGATGGGCATTTAGTCATTTTCTCTCATTTTTCTCTACCACTGTTCAACCAGTGGCTGGGCATTTAGTCATTTTCTCTACCACTGTTCAACCGGTGGATGGGCATTTAGTCATTTTTCTCTACCACTGTTCAACCGGTGGATGGGCATTTAGTCATTTTTCTCTACCACTGTTCAACCGGTGGATGGGCATTTAGTCATTTTTTCTCTACCACTGTTCAACCGGTGGCTGGGCATTTAGTCATTTTCTCTACCACTGTTCAACCGGTGGCTGGGCATTAAGTCATTTTTTCTACCACTGTTCAACCGGTGGATGGGCATTTAGTCATTTTTCTCTACCACTGTTCAACCGGTGGATGGGCATTTAGTCATTTTCTCTACCACTGTTCAACCGGTGGCTGGGCATTTAGTCATTTTCTCTACCACTGTTCAACCGGTGGCTGGGCATTTAGTCATTTTTCTCTACCACTGTTCAACCGGTGGCTGGGCATTTAGTCATTTTCTCTACCACTGTTCAACCAGTGGCATTTAGTCATTTTTCTCTACCACTGTTCAACCGGTGGATGGGCATTAAGTCATTTTCTCTACCACTGTTCAACCGGTGGATGGGCATTTAGTCATTTTTCTCTACCACTGTTCAACCGGTGGATGGGCATTAAGTCATTTTTCTCTACCACTGTTCAACCAACGTGGATGGGCATTTAGTCATTTTCTCTACCACTGTTCAACCGGTGGATGGGCATTTAGTCATTTTTCTCTACCACTGTTCAACCGGTGGATGGGCATTTAGTCATTTTTCTCTACCACTGTTCAACCGGTGGCTGGGCATTTAGTCATTTTCTCTACCACTGTTCAACCGGTGGATGGGCATTAAGTCATTTTTCATTTTCTACCACTGTTCAACCGGTGGATGGGCATTTAGTCATTTTTCTCTACCACTGTTCAACCGGTGGATGGGCATTTAGTCATTTTTCTCTACCACTGTTCAACCAGTGGCTGGGCATTTAGTCATTTTTCTCTACCACTGTTCAACCGGTGAATGTGCATTAAGTCATTTTCTCTACCACTGTTCAACCGGTGGATGGGCATTTAGTCATTTTCTCTACCACTGTTCAACCGGTGGATGGGCATTTAGTCATTTTCTCTACCACTGTTCAACCGGTGGCTGGGCATTTAGTCATTTTTCTCTACCACTGTTCAACCGGTGGCTGGGCATTTAGTCATTTTCTCTACCACTGTTCAACCGGTGGATGGGCATTTAGTCATTTTTCTCTACCACTGTTCAACCGGTGGATGGGCATTTAGTCATTTTCTCTACCACTGTTCAACCGGTGGCTGGGCATTTAGTCATTTTTCTCTACCACTGTTCAACCGGTGGATGGGCATTTAGTCATTTTTTCTCTACCACTGTTCAACCGGTGGATGGGCATTAAGTCATTTTCTCTACCACTGTTCAACCGGTGGATGGGCATTAAGTCATTTTTCTCTACCACTGTTCAACCGGTGGCTGGGCATTTTTCTCATTTTCTCTACCACTGTTCAACCGGTGGATGGGCATTTAGTCATTTTCTCTACCACTGTTCAACCGGTGGATGGGCATTTAGTCATTTTTCTCTACCACTGTTCAACCGGTGGATGGGCATTTAGTCATTTTTCTCTACCACTGTTCAACCGGCGGTGGATGGGCATTTACTGTCATTTTTTTTTTCTCTACCACTGTTCAACCGGTGGATGGGCATTTAGTCATTTTTCTCTACCACTGTTCAACCGGTGGATGGGCATTTAGTCATTTTTCTCTACCACTGTTCAACCGGTGGCTGGGCATTTAGTCATTTTCTCTACCACTGTTCAACCGGTGGATGGGCATTTAAGTCATTTTTTCTCTACCACTGTTCAACCGGGCATGGCATGGGCATTTAGTCATTTTTCTCTACCACTGTTCAACCGGTGGATGGGCATTTAGTCATTTTTCTCTACCACTGTTCAACCGGTGGATGGGCATTTAGTCATTTTCTCTACCACTGTTCAACCGGTGGATGGGCATTTAGTCATTTTCTCTACCACTGTTCAACCGGTGGATGGGCATTTAGTCATTTTTCTCTACCACTGTTCAACCGGTGGATGGGCATTTAGTCATTTTCTCTACCACTGTTCAACCGGTGGATGGGCATTTAGTCATTTTCTCTACCACTGTTCAACCAGTGGATGGGCATTTAGTCATTTTTCTCTACCACTGTTCAACCGGTGGATGGGCATTTAGTCATTTTCTCTACCACTGTTCAACCGGTGGATGGGCATTTAGTCATTTTTCTCTACCACTGTTCAACCGGTGGATGGGCATTTAGTCATTTTTCTCTACCACTGTTCAACCGGTGGATGGGCATTTAGTCATTTTCTCTACCACTGTTCAACCGGTGGATGGGCATTTAGTCATTTTCTCTACCACTGTTCAACCGGTGGATGGGCATTTAGTCATTTTCTCTACCACTGTTCAACCAGTGGATGGGCATTTAGTCATTTTTCTCTACCACTGTTCAACCGGTGGCTGGGCATTTAGTCATTTTCTCTACCACTGTTCAACCGGTGGATGGGCATTTAGTCATTTTTTCTCTACCACTGTTCAACCGGTGGATGGGCATTTAGTCATTTTTCTCTACCACTGTTCAACCGGTGGATGGGCATTTAGTCATTTTCTCTACCACTGTTCAACCGGTGGATGGGCATTTAGTCATTTTTCTCTACCACTGTTCAACCGGTGGATGGGCATTTAGTCATTTTTCTCTACCACTGTTCAACCGGTGGATGGGCATTTAGTCATTTTCTCTACCACTGTTCAACCGGTGGATGGGCATTTAGTCATTTTTCTCTACCACTGTTCAACCGGTGGATGGGCATTTAGTCATTTTCTCTACCACTGTTCAACCGGTGGATGGGCATTTAGTCATTTTCTCTACCACTGTTCAACCGGTGGATGGGCATTTAGTCATTTTCTCTACCACTGTTCAACCGGTGGATGGGCATTTAGTCATTTTTCTCTACCACTGTTCAACCAGTGGATGGGCATTTAGTCATTTTCTCTACCACTGTTCAACCGGTGGATGGGCATTTAGTCATTTTCTCTACCACTGTTCAACCGGTGGATGGGCATTTAGTCATTTTCTCTACCACTGTTCAACCGGTGGATGGGCATTTAGTCATTTTTCTCTACCACTGTTCAACCGGTGGATGGGCATTTAGTCATTTTCTCTACCACTGTTCAACCGGTGGCTGGGCATTAAGTCATTTTTCTCTACCACTGTTCAACCGGTGGCTGGGCATTAAGTCATTTTTCTCTACCACTGTTCAACCGGTGGATGGGCATTTAGTCATTTTCTCTACCACTGTTCAACCGGTGGATGGGCATTTTCATTTTCTCTCTACCACTGTTCAACCGGTGGATGGGCATTTAGTCATTTTTCTCTACCACTGTTCAACCGGTGGATGGGCATTTAGTCATTTTCTCTACCACTGTTCAACCGGTGGATGGGCATTTTAGTCATTTTTCTCTACCACTGTTCAACCGGTGGATGGGCATTTAGTCATTTTCTCTACCACTGTTCAACCGGTGGATGGGCATTTAGTCATTTTTCTCTACCACTGTTCAACCGGTGGATGGGCATTTAAATCATTTTTCTCTACCACTGTTCAACCGGTGGATGGGCATTAAGTCATTTTCTCTACCACTGTTCAACCGGTGGATGGGCATTTAGTCATTTTTCTCTACCACTGTTCAACCGGTGGATGGGCATTTAGTCATTTTTCTCTACCACTGTTCAACCGGTGGATGGGCATTTAGTCATTTTTCTCTACCACTGTTCAACCAGTGGCTGAGCATTAAGTCATTTTTCTCTACCACTGTTCAACCGGTGGATGGGCATTGTCATTTTTCTCTACCACTGTTCAACCGGTGGATGGGCATTTAGTCATTTTTCTCTACCACTGTTCAACCGGTGGATGGGCATTTAGTCATTTTTCTCTACCACTGTTCAACCGGTGGATGGGCATTAAGTCATTTTTCTCTACCACTGTTCAACCGGTGGATGGGCATTTAGTCATTTTTCTCTACCACTGTTCAACCGGTGGATGGGCATTTAGTCATTTATCTCTACCACTGTTCAACCGGTGGATGGGCATTTAGTCATTTTTCTCTACCACTGTTCAACCGGTGGATGGGCATTTAGTCATTTTTCTCTACCACTGTTCAACCGGTGGATGGGCATTTTCATTTTCTCTACCACTGTTCAACCGGTGGATGGGCATTTAGTCATTTTTTCTCTACCACTGTTCAACACTGTTCAACCGGATGGGCATTTAGTCATTTTTCTCTACCACTGTTCAACCGGTGGATGGGCATTTAGTCATTTTTCTCTACCACTGTTCAACCGGCGGATGGGCATTTAGTCATTTTTCTCTACCACTGTTCAACCGGTGGATGGGCATTTAGTCATTTTTCTCTACCACTGTTCAACCGGTGGATGGGCATTTAGTCATTTTTCTCTACCACTGTTCAACCGGTGGATGGGCATTTAGTCATTTTTCTCTACCACTGTTCAACCGGTGGATGGGCATTTAGTCATTTATCTCTACCACTGTTCAACCGGTGGATGGGCATTTAGTCATTTTTCTCTACCACTGTTCAACCGGTGGATGGGCATTTAGTCATTTTTCTCTACCACTGTTCAACCGGTGGATGGGCATTTAGTCATTTTTCTCTACCACTGTTCAACCGGTGGATGGGCATTTAATTTTCTCTACCACTGTTCAACCAGTGGATGGGCATTTAGTCATTTTTCTCTACCACTGTTCATTTTTAGTCTTTTCTCTACCACTGTTCAACCGGTGGATGGGCATTTAGTCATTTTTTCTCTACCACTGTTCAACCGGTGGATGGGCATTTAGTCATTTTTCTCTACCACTGTTCAACCGGTGGATGGGCATTTAGTCATTTTTCTCTACCACTGTTCAACCGGTGGATGGGCATTTAGTCATTTTCTCTACCACTGTTCAACCGGTGGATGGGCATTTAGTCATTTTTCTCTACCACTGTTCAACCGGTGGATGGGCATTTAGTCATTTTCTCTACCACTGTTCAACCGGGCGGATGGGCATTTAGTCATTTTTTTCTCTACCACTGTTCAACCGGTGGATGGGCATTTAGTCATTTTCTCTACCACTGTTCAACCGGTGGATGGGCATTTAGTCATTTTTCTCTACCACTGTTCAACCGGTGGATGGGCATTTAGTCATTTTCTCTACCACTGTTCAACCGGTGGATGGGCATTTAGTCATTTTTCTCTACCACTGTTCAACCGGTGGATGGGCATTTAGTCATTTTTCTCTACCACTGTTCAACCGGTGGATGGGCATTTAGTCATTTTCTCTACCACTGTTCAACCAACCGTGGATGGGCATTTAGTCATTTTTCTCTACCACTGTTCAACCGGTGGATGGGCATTTAGTCATTTTTCTCTACCACTGTTCAACCGGTGGATGGGCATTTAGTCATTTTCTCTACCACTGTTCAACCGGTGGATGGGCATTTAGTCATTTTCTCTACCACTGTTCAACCGGTGGATGGGCATTTAGTCATTTTTCTCCACTGTTCACCACTTTTTTCTCTACCACTGTTCAACCGGTGGATGGGCATTTAGTCATTTTTCTCTACCACTGTTCAACCGGTGGATGGGCATTTAGTCATTTTCTCTACCACCACTGTTCAACCGGTGGATGGGCATTTAGTCATTTTTCTCTACCACTGTTCAACCGGTGGATGGGCATTTAGTCATTTTCTCTACCACTGTTCAACCGGTGGATGGGCATTTAGTCATTTTCTCTACCACTGTTCAACCGTGGCTGGGCATTAAGTCATTTTCTCTACCACTGTTCAACCAGTGGCTGGGCATTTAGTCATTTTCTCTACCACTGTTCAACCGGTGGATGGGCATTTAGTCATTTTCTCTACCACTGTTCAACCGTGGATGGCTGGGCATTTTTCTACCACTGTTCAATTAATGGGCATTTAGTCATTTTTCTCTACCACTGTTCAACCGGTGGATGGGCATTTAGTCATTTTCTCTACCACTGGATTTTAGTCATTTATCTCTACCAACCGGTGGATGGGCATTTAGTCATTTTCTCTACCACTGTTCAACCGGTGGATGGGCATTTAGTCATTTTTCTCTACCACTGTTCAACCGGTGGATGGGCATTTAGTCATTTTCTCTACCACTGTTCAACCGGTGGATGGGCATTTAGTCATTTTTCTCTACCACTGTTCAACCGGTGGATGGGCATTTAGTCATTTTCTCTACCACTGTTCAACCGGTGGATGGGCATTAAGTCATTTTTCTCTACCACTGTTCAACCGGTGGATGGGCATTTAGTCATTTTCTCTACCACTGTTCAACCGGTGGATGGGCATTTAGTCATTTTTCTCTACCACTGTTCAACCGGTGGATGGGCATTTAGTCATTTTCTCTACCACTGTTCAACCAGTGGATGGGCATTTAGTCATTTTTCTACCACTGTTCAACCGGTGGATGGGCATTTAGTCATTTTTCTCTACCACTGTTCAACCGGTGGATGGGCATTTAGTCATTTTCTCTACCACTGTTCAACCGGTGGATGGGCATTTAGTCATTTTTCTCTACCACTGTTCAACCGGTGGATGGGCATTTAGTCATTTTTCTCTACCACTGTTCAACCGTGGATGGGCATTTAGTCATTTTTCTCTACCACTGTTCAACCGGTGGATGGCTGGATATTAGTCATTTTTCTCTACCACTGTTCAACCGGTGGATGGGCATTAAGTCATTTTTCTCTACCACTGTTCAACCGGTGGATGGGCATTTAGTCATTTTCTCTACCACTGTTCAACCGGTGGCTGGGCATTTAGTCATTTTTCTCTACCACTGTTCAACGGTGGATGGGCATTTAGTCATTTTTCTCTACCACTGTTCAACCGGTGGATGGGCATTTAGTCATTTTTCTCTACCACTGTTCAACCGGTGGATGGGCATTTAGTCATTTTTCTCTACCACTGTTCAACCGGTGGATGGGCATTTAGTCATTTTCTCTACCACTGTTCAACCGGTGGATGGGCATTTAGTCATTTTCTCTACCACTGTTCAACCGGTGGATGGGCATTTAGTCATTTTCTCTACCACTGTTCAACCGGTGGATGGGCATTTAGTCATTTTTCTACCACTGTTCAACCGGTGGATGGGCATTTAGTCATTTTCTCTACCACTGTTCAACCGGCGGATGGGCATTTAGTCATTTTTCTCTACCACTGTTCAACCGGTGGCTGGGCATTTAGTCATTTTCTCTACCACTGTTCTACCACTGTTCAACCGGTGGATGGGCATTTAGTCATTTTCTCTACCACTGTTCAACCGGTGGATGGGCATTTAGTCATTTTCTCTACCACTGTTCAACCGGTGGATGGGCATTTAGTCATTTTTCTCTACCACTGTTCAACCGGTGGATGGGCATTTAGTCATTTTTCTCTACCACTGTTCAACCGGTGGATGGGCATTTAGTCATTTTTTTCTACCACTCAACCGGTGGATGGGCATTTTAGTCATTTTCTCTACCACTGTTCAACCGGTGGATGGGCATTTAGTCATTTTTCTCTACCACTGTTCAACCGGTGGATGGGCATTTAGTCATTTTCTCTACCACTGTTCAACCGGTGGATGGGCATTTAGTCATTTTTCTCTACCACTGTTCAACCGGTGGATGGGCATTTAGTCATTTTTCTCTACCACTGTTCAACCGGTGGATGGGCATTTAGTCATTTTTCTCTACCACTGTTCAACATGGGCATTAGTCATTTTTCTCTACCACTGTTCAACCGGTGGATGGGCATTTAGTCATTTTCTCTACCACTGTTCAACCGGTGGATGGGCATTTAGTCATTTTCTCTACCACTGTTCAACCGGTGGATGGGCATTTAGTCATTTTTCTCTACCACTGTTCAACCGGTGGATGGGCATTTAGTCATTTTTCTCTACCACTGTTCAACCGGTGGATGGGCATTTAGTCATTTTTCTCTACCACTGTTCAACCGGTGGATGGGCATTTAGTCATTTTTTCTACCACTGTTCAACCGGTGGATGGGCATTTAGTCATTTTTCTCTACCACTGTTCAACCGGTGGATGGGCATTTAGTCATTTTTCTCTACCACTGTTCAACCGGTGGATGGGCATTTAGTCATTTTTCTCTACCACTGTTCAACCGGTGGATGGGCATTTAGTCATTTTCTCTACCACTGTTCAACCGGTGGATGGGCATTTAGTCATTTTTCTCTACCACTGTTCAACTGTTCAACCACTGTTCAACCGTGGATGGGCATTTAGTCATTTTCTCTACCACTGTTCAACCGGTGGATGGGCATTTAGTCATTTTTCTCTCTACCACTGTTCAACCACTGGTGGATGGGCATTTTTCATCATTTTTCTCTTTACCACTGTTCAACCGGTGGATGGGCATTTAGTCATTTTTCTCTACCACTGTTCAACCTACCACTGTGGATGGGCATTTAGTCATTTTCTCTACCACTGTTCAACCGGTGGATGGGCATTTAGTCATTTTTCTCTACCACTGTTCAACCGGTGGATGGGCATTTAGTCATTTTTCTCTACCACTGTTCAACCGGTGGATGGGCATTTAGTCATTTTTCTCTACCACTGTTCAACCGGTGGATGGGCATTTAGTCATTTTTCTCTACCACTGTTCAACCGGTGGATGGGCATTTAGTCATTTTTCTCTACCACTGTTCAACCGGTGGATGGGCATTTAGTCATTTTTCTCTACCACTGTTCAACCGGTGGATGGGCATTTAGTCATTTTCTCTACCACTGTTCAACCGGTGGATGGGCATTTAGCATTTTTCTCTAGTCATTTTGGGCATTTCATTTTCTCTACCACTGTTCAACCGGTGGATGGGCATTTAGTCATTTTCTCTACCACTGTTCAACCGGTGGATGGGCATTTAGTCATTTTCTCTCTACCACTGTTCAACCGGTGGATGGGCATTTAGTCATTTTTCTCTACCACTGTTCAACCGGTGGATGGGCATTTAGTCATTTTTCTCTACCACTGTTCAACCGGATGGGCATTTAGCATTTTCTCTACCACTGTTCAACCGTCATTTTTCTCTACCACTGTTCAACCGGTGGATGGGCATTTAGTCATTTTTCTCTACCACTGTTCAACCGGTGGATGGGCATTTAGTCATTTTTTTCTCTACCACTGTTCAACCGGTGGATGGGCATTTAGTCATTTTCTCTACCACTGTTCAACCACTGTGGCTGGGCATTTAGTCATTTTTCTCTACCACTGTTCAACCGGTGGATGGGCATTTAGTCATTTTTCTCTACCACTGTTCAACCGGTGGATGGGCATTTAGTCATTTTTCTCTACCACTGTTCAACCGGTGGATGGGCATTTAGTCATTTTCTCTACCACTGTTCAACCGGTGGATGGGCATTTAGTCATTTTCTCTACCACTGTTCAACCGGTGGATGGGCATTTAGTCATTTTTCTCTACCACTGTTCAACCGGTGGATGGGCATTTAGTCATTTTTCTCTACCACTGTTCAACCGGTGGATGGGCATTTAAGTCATTTTTCTCTACCACTGTTCAACCGGTGGATGGGCATTTAGTCATTTTTCTCTACCACTGTTCAACCGGTGGATGGGCATTTAGTCATTTTTCTCTACCACTGTTCAACCGGTGGATGGGCATTTAGTCATTTTTCTCTACCACTGTTCAACCGGTGGATGGGCATTTAGTCATTTTCTCTACCACTGTTCAACCGGTGGATGGGCATTTAGTCATTTTTCTCTAACCATGGGCTTTAGTTCAACCACTGTTCAACCGGTGGATGGGCATTTAGTCATTTTTCTCTACCACTGTTCAACCGGTGGATGGGCATTTAGTCATTTTCTCTACCACTGTTCAACCGGTGGATGGGCATTTAGTCATTTTTCTACCACTGTTCAACCGGTGGCTGGGCATTTAGTCATTTTTTCTCTACCACTGTTCAACCGGTGGATGGGCATTTAGTCATTTTTCTCTACCACTGTTCAACCGGTGGATGGGCATTTAGTCATTTTTCTCTACCACTGTTCAACCGGTGGATGGGCATTTAGTCATTTTTCTCTACCACTGTTCAACCGGTGGATGGGCATTTAGTCATTTTCTCTACCACTGTTGGGCATTTACATTTTTCTCTACCACTGTTCAACCGGATGATGGGCATTTAGTCATTTTTTCTCTACCACTGTTCAACCGGTGGATGGGCATTTAGTCATTTTTCTCTACCACTGTTCAACCGTGGATGGGCATTTAGTCATTTTTCTCTACCACTGTTCAACCGGTGGATGGGCATTTAGTCATTTTCTCTACCACTGTTCAACCGGTGGATGGGCATTTAGTCATTTTTCTCTACCACTGTTCAACCGGTGGATGGGCATTTAGTCATTTTTCTCTACCACTGTTCAACCGGTGGATGGGCATTTAGTCATTTTTCTCTACCACTGTTCAACCGGTGGATGGGCATTTAGTCATTTTCTCTACCACTGTTCAACCGGTGGATGGGCATTTAGTCATTTTTCTCTACCACTGTTCAACCGGTGGATGGGCATTTAGTCATTTTCTCTACCACTGTTCAACCGGTGGATGGGCATTTAGTCATTTTCTCTACCACTGTTCAACCGGTGGATGGGCATTTAGTCATTTTTCTCTACCACTGTTCAACCACTGGGCATTTAGTCATTTTTCTCTACCACTGTTCAACCGGCTGGGCATTTAGTCATTTTTCTCTACCACTGTTCAACCGGTGGATGGGCATTTAGTCATTTTTCTCTACCACTGTTCAACCGGTGGATGGGCATTTAGTCATTTTTCTCTA
Source organism: Acanthosepion pharaonis (assembly GCA_903632075.3). NCBI lineage: Eukaryota > Metazoa > Mollusca > Cephalopoda > Sepiida > Sepiidae > Acanthosepion > Acanthosepion pharaonis. The sequence goes on along the minus strand of CAHIKZ030000213.1, from coordinate 1,904,482 downwards.
CCACTGTTCAACCGGTGGATGGGCATTTAGTCATTTTTCTCTACCACTGTTCAACCGGTGGATGGGCATTTAGTCATTTTTCTCTACCACTGTTCAACCGGTGGATGGATGGGCATTTTTTCTCTACCACATTTTTAGTCTCTACCACTGTTCAACCGGTGGATGGGCATTTAGTCATTTTTCTCTACCACTGTTCAACCGGTGGATGGGCATTTAGTCATTTTTCTCTACCACTGTTCAACCGGTGGATGGGCATTTAGTCATTTTTCTCTACCACTGTTCAACCGGTGGATGGGCATTTAGTCATTTTTCTCTACCACTGTTCAACCGGTGGATGGGCATTTAGTCATTTTTCTCTACCACTGTTCAACCGGTGGATGGGCATTTAGTCATTTTTCTCTACCAACTGTTCAACCACTGTGGCTGGGCATTTAGTCATTTTCTCTACCACTGTTCAACCGGTGGATGGGCATTTAGTCATTTTTCTCTACCACTGTTCAACCGGTGGATGGGCATTTAGTCATTTTCTCTACCACTGTTCAACCGGTGGATGGGCATTTAGTCATTTTCTCTACCACTGTTCAACCGGTGGATGGGCATTTAGTCATTTTTCTCTACCACTGTTCAACCGGTGGATGGGCATTTAGTCATTTTTCTCTACCACTGTTCAACCGGTGGATGGGCATTTAAGTCATTTTCTCTACCACTGTTCAACCGGTGGCTGGGCATTTAGTCATTTTCTCTACCACTGTTCAACCGGTGGATGGGCATTTAGTCATTTTCTCTACCACTGTTCAACCGGTGGATGGGCATTTAGTCATTTTCTCTACCACTGTTCAACCGGTGGATGGGCATTTAGTCATTTTTCTCTACCACTGTTCAACCGGTGGATGGGCATTTAGTCATTTTTCTCTACCACTGTTCAACCGGTGGATGGGCATTTAGTCATTTTTCTCTACCACTGTTCAACCGGTGGATGGGCATTTAGTCATTTTCTCTACCACTGTTCAACCGGTGGATGGGCATTTAGTCATTTTCTCTACCACCGTTCAACCGGTGGCTGGGCATTTAGTCATTTTTCTCTACCACTGTTCAACCGGTGGATGGGCATTTAGTCATTTTTCTCTACCACTGTTCAACCGGTGGATGGGCATTTAGTCATTTTTCTCTACCACTGTTCAACCGGTGGATGGGCATTTAGTCATTTTCTCTACCACTGTTCAACCGGTGGATGGGCATTTAGTCATTTTTCTCTACCACTGTTCAACCGGTGGATGGGCATTTAGTCATTTTCTCTACCACTGTTCAACCGGTGGATGGGCATTTAGTCATTTTCTCTACCACTGTTCAACCGGTGGATGGGCATTTAGTCATTTTTCTCTACCACTGTTCAACCGGTGGATGGGCATTTAGTCATTTTCTCTACCACTGTTCAACCGGTGGATGGGCATTTAGTCATTTTTCTCTACCACTGTTCAACCGGTGGATGGGCATTTAGTCATTTTCTCTACCACTGTTCAACCGGTGGATGGGCATTTAGTCATTTTTCTCTACCACTGTTCAACCGGTGGATGGGCATTTAGTCATTTTTCTCTACCACTGTTCAACCCACTGTTCAACCGGGATGGGCATTTAGTCATTTTTCTCTACCACTGTTCAACCGTGGATGGGCATTTTCAACCGTCATTTTCTCTACCACTGTTCAACCGTGGATGGGCATTTAGTCATTTTTCTCTACCACTGTTCAACCGGGTGGATGGGCATTTAGTCATTTTTCTCTACCACTGTTCAACCGGCGGATGGGCATTTAGTCATTTTTCTCTACCACTGTTCAACCGGCGGATGGGCATTTAGTCATTTTTCTCTACCACTGTTCAACCGGTGGATGGGCATTTAGTCATTTTCTCTACCACTGTTCAACCGGTGGATGGGCATTTAAGTCATTTTTCTCTACCACTGTTCAACCGGTGGATGGGCATTTAGTCATTTATCTCTACCACTGTTCAACCGTGGATGGGCTCTTTTTTCTACCACTGTTCAACCGGTGGATGGGCATTTAGTCATTTTTTTCTACCACTGTTCAACCGGTGGATGGGCATTTAGTCATTTTTCTCTACCACTGTTCAACCGGTGGATGGGCATTTAGTCATTTTTCTCTACCACTGTTCAACCGGTGGCTGGGCATTTAGTCATTTTTCTCTACCACTGTTCAACCGGCGGTGGCTGGGCATTTCAACCGGTGGATGGGCATCATTTTCTCTACCACTGTTCAACCGGTGGATGGGCATTAAGTCATTTTTCTCTACCACTGTTCAACCGGTGGATGGGCATTTAGTCATTTTTCTCTACCACTGTTCAACCGTGGATGGGCATTTAGTCATTTTTCTCTACCACTGTTCAACCGGTGGCTGGGCATTTAGTCATTTTCTCTACCACTGTTCAACCGGTGGATGGGCATTTAGTCATTTTTCTCTACCACTGTTCAACCGGTGGATGGGCATTTAGTCATTTTCTCTACCACTGTTCAACCGGTGGATGGGCATTTAGTCATTTTTCTCTACCACTGTTCAACCGGTGGATGGGCATTTAGTCATTTTTCTCTACCACTGTTCAACCGGTGGATGGGCATTTTTTCATTTTTGGGCTCTACCACTGTTCAACCGGTGGATGGGCATTTAGTCATTTTCTCTACCACTGTTCAACCGGTGGATGGGCATTAAGTCATTTTTCTCTACCACTGTTCAACCGGTGGATGGGCATTTAGTCATTTATCTCTACCACTGTTCAACCGGTGGATGGGCATTTAGTCATTTATCTCTACCACTGTTCAACCGGTGGATGGGCATTTAGTCATTTTTTCTCTACCACTGTTCAACCAGTTCAACCGGTGGATGGGCATTTAGTCATTTTTCTCTACCACTGTTCAACCGGTGGATGGGCATTTAGTCATTTTTCTCTACCACTGTTCAACCGGTGGATGGGCATTTAGTCATTTTTCTCTACCACTGTTCAACCGGTGGCTGGGCATTTAGTCATTTTTCTCTACCACTGTTCAACCGGTGGATGGGCATTTAGTCATTTTTCTCTACCACTGTTCAACCGGTGGATGGGCATTTAGTCATTTTTCTCTACCACTGTTCAACCGGTGGATGGGCATTTAGTCATTTTTCTCTACCACTGTTCAACCGGTGGCTGGGCATTTAGTAGTCATTTTTTTTCTCTACCACTGTTCAACCGGTGGATGGGCATTTAGTCATTTTTCTCTACCACTGTTCAACCGGTGGATGGGCATTTAGTCATTTTTCACTGTTAACCATTTTTTTAACCGGTCTTTTTTTTCTCTACCACTGTTCAACCGGTGGCTGGGCATTTAGTCATTTTTCTCTACCACTGTTCAACCGGTGGCTGGGCATTAAGTCATTTTTTCTCTACCACTGTTCAACCGGTGGATGGCTTTAGTCATTTTTCTCATTTTCTCTTTACCACTGTTCAACCGGTGGATGGGCATTTAGTCATTTTTGGCTGGGCATTAAGTCATTTTTCTCTACCACTGTTCAACCGGTGGCTGGGCATTTAGTCATTTTTTCTCTACCACTGTTCAACCGGTGGATGGGCATTTAGTCATTTTCTCTACCACTGTTCAACCGGTGGATGGGCATTTAGTCATTTTTCTCTACCACTGTTCAACCGGTGGATGGGCATTTAGTCATTTTTTCTCTACCACTGTTCAACCGGTGGATGGGCATTAAGTCATTTTTCTCTACCACTGTTCAACCGGTGGATGGGCATTTAGTCATTTTTCTCTACCACTGTTCAACCGGTGGCTGGGCATTTAGTCATTTTCTCTACCACTGTTCAACCGTGGCTGGGCATTTAGTCATTTTTCTCTACCACTGTTCAACCGGTGGATGGGCATTTAGTCATTTTTCTCTACCACTGTTCAACCGGTGGATGGGCATTTACCACTGTTCAACATTTTTTAGTCTACCACTGTTCAACCGGTGGCTGGGCATTTAGTCATTTTCTCTACCACTGTTCAACCGGTGGCTGGGCATTAAGTCATTTTTCTCTACCACTGTTCAACCGGTGGATGGGCATTTAGTCATTTTTCTCTACCACTGTTCAACCGGTGGCTGGGCATTAAGTCATTTTTCTCTACCACTGTTCAACCCGGTGGCTGGGCATTTAGTCATTTTTCTCTACCACTGTTCAACCAGTGGCTGGGCATTAAGTCATTTTCTCTACCACTGTTCAACCGGTGGCTGGGCATTTAGTCATTTTTCTCTACCACTGTTCAACCGGTGGATGGGCATTAAGTCATTTTTCTCTACCACTGTTCAACCGGTGGATGGGCATTTAGTCATTTTTCTCTACCACTGTTCAACCGGTGGATGGGCATTAAGTCATTTTTCTCTACCACTGTTCAACCGGTGGCTGGGCATTTAGTCATTTTTTTCTACCACTGTTCAACCGGTGGCTGGGCATTTAGTCATTTTTCTCTACCACTGTTCAACCGGTGGCTGGGCATTTAGTCATTTTTCTCTACCACTGTTCAACCGGGATGGCTGGGCATGGGCATTTAGTCATTTTCTCTACCACTGTTCAACCGGTGGCTGGGCATTTAGTCATTTTTCTCTACCACTGTTCAACCGGTGGATGGGCATTTAGTCATTTTCTCTACCACTGTTCAACCGGTGGCTGGGCATTTAGTCATTTTCTCTACCACTGTTCAACCGGTGGATGGGCATTTAGTCATTTTTTTTCTCTACCACTGTTCAACCGGTGGCTGGGCATTTAGTCATTTTTCTCTACCACTGTTCAACCGGTGGCTGGGCATTTAGTCATTTTTTTCTCTACCACTGTTCAACCGGTGGCTGGGCATTTAGTCATTTTTTCTACCACTGTTCAACCGGTGGCTGGGCATTTCAACCGGTCATTTAGTTTTTTCTACCACTGTTCAACCGGTGGCTGGGCATTAAGTCATTTTCTCTACCACTGTTCAACCGGTGGATGGGCATTTAATTCATTTTCTCTACCACTGTTCAACCGGTGGCTGGGCATTTTTCTCTAAGTCATTTTTCTCTACCACTGTTCAACCGGTGGCTGGGCATTAAGTCATTTTCTCTACCACTGTTCAACCGGTGGCTGGGCATTACGTCATTTTTCTCTACCACTGTTCAACCGGTGGCTGGGCATTTAGTCATTTTTTCTCTACCACTGTTCAACCGGTGGCTGGGCATTAAGTCATTTTTCTCTACCACTGTTCAACCGGTGGATGGGCATTTAGTCATTTTCTCTACCACTGTTCAACCGGTGGCTGGGCATTTAGTCATTTTTCTCTACCACTGTTCAACCGGTGGCTGGGCATTTAGTCATTTTCTCTACCACTGTTCAACCGGTGGCTGGGCATTTAGTCATTTTCTCTACCACTGTTCAACCGGTGGCTGGGCATTAAGTCATTTTTCTCTACCACTGTTCAACCGGTGGATGGGCATTTAGTCATTTTTCTCTACCACTGTTCAACTGTTCAACCACTGGCTGGGCATTTAGTCATTTTCTCTACCACTGTTCAACCGTGGATGGGCATTTAGTCATTTTTTTCTCTACCACTGTTCAACCGGTGGCTGGGCATTTAGTCATTTTTCTCTACCACTGTTCAACCGGTGGCTGGGCATTTAGTCATTTTTCTCTACCACTGTTCAACCGGTGGCTGGGCATTTAGTCATTTTTCTCTACCACTGTTCAACCGGTGGCTGGGCATTTAGTCATTTTCTCTACCACTGTTCAACCGGTGGCTGGGCATTTAGTCATTTTTCTCTACCACTGTTCAACCGGTGGCTGGGCATTTAGTCATTTTCTCTACCACTGTTCAACCGGTGGCTGGGCATTTAGTCATTTTCTCTACCACTGTTCAACCGGTGGCTGGGCATTTAGTCATTTTCTCTCTACCACTGTTCAACCGGTGGCTGGGCATTTAGTCATTTTTCTACCACTGTTCACTGGATGGGCATTTAGTCATTTTTTCTCTACCACTGTTCAACCGTGGATGGGCATTTAGTCATTTTTTCTCTACCACTGTTCAACCGGTGGATGGGCATTTAGTCATTTTTCTCTACCACTGTTCAACCGGTGGCTGGGCATTTAAGTCATTTTCTCTACCACTGTTCAACCAGTGGCTGGGCATTTAGTCATTTTCTCTACCACTGTTCAACCGGTGGCTGGGCATTAAGTCATTTTTCTCTACCACTGTTCAACCGGTGGCTGGGCATTTAGTCATTTTTCTCTACCACTGTTCAACCGGTGGCTGGGCATTCGTCATTTTTCTCTACCACTGTTCAACCGGTGGATGGGCATTTAGTCATTTTTCTCTACCACTGTTCAACCGGTGGCTGGGCATTAAGTCATTTTCTCTACCACTGTTCAACCGGTGGCTGGGCATTAAGTCATTTTCTCTACCACTGTTCAACCGGTGGCTGGGCATTTAGTCATTTTTCTCTACCACTGTTCAACCGGTGGCTGGGCATTAAGTCATTTTTTCTACCACTGTTCAACCGGTGGCTGGGCATTAAGTCATTTTCTCTACCACTGTTCAACCGGTGGCTGGGCATTAAGTCATTTTCTCTACCACTGTTCAACCGGTGGCTGGGCATTTAGTCATTTTTCTCTACCACTGTTCAACCGGTGGCTGGGCATTCAACCAGTCATTTTTTTCTCTCTACCACTGTTCAACCGGTGGCTGGGCATTAAGTCATTTTCTCTACCACTGTTCAACCGGTGGCTGGGCATTAAGTCATTTTCTCTACCACTGTTCAACCGGTGGCTGGGCATTAAGTCATTTTTCTCTACCACTGTTCAACCGGTGGCTGGGCATTAAGTCATTTTCTCTACCACTGTTCAACCGGTGGCTGGGCATTAAGTCATTTTTTCTCTACCACTGTTCAACCGGTGGCTGGGCATTTAGTCATTTTTCTCTACCACTGTTCAACCGGTGGATGGGCATTTCATCATTTTTCTCTACCACTGTTCAACCGGTGGCTGGGCATTAAGTCATTTTTCTACCACTGTTCAACCAGTGGCTGGGCATTAAGTCATTTTTTCTCTACCACTGTTCAACCGGTGGCTGGGCATTTAGTCATTTTTCTCTACCACTGTTCAACCAGTGGGATGGGCATTAAGTCATTTTTCTCTACCACTGTTCAACCGGTGGCTGGGCATTAAGTCATTTTTCTCTACCACTGTTCAACCGGTGGCTGGGCATTTAGTCATTTTCTCTACCACTGTTCAACCGTGGCTGGGCATTAAGTCATTTTCTCTACCACTGTTCAACCAGTGGCTGGGCATTTAGTCATTTTTCTCTACCACTGTTCAACCGGTGGCTGGGCATTAAGTCATTTTCTCTACCACTGTTCAACCGGTGGCTGGGCATTAAGTCATTTTTCTCTACCACTGTTCAACCAGTGGCTGGGCTTTTAGTCATTTTTCTCTACCACTGTTCAACCAGTGGCTGGGCTTTAATTCATTTTTCTCTACCACTGTTCAACCGGTGGCTGGGCATTAAATCATTTTTCTCCACCACTGTTCAACCGGTGGCTGGGCATTAAGTCATTTTCTCTACCACTGTTCAACCAGTGGCTGGGCATTAAGTCATTTTCTCTACCACTGTTCAACCGGTGGCTGGGCATTAAGTCATTTTTCTCTACCACTGTTCAACCGGTGGCTGGGCATTAAGTCATTTTCTCTACCACTGTTCAACCGGTGGCTGGGCATTAAGTCATTTTCTCTACCACTGTTCAACCAGTGGCTGGGCATTAAGTCATTTTTCTCTACCACTGTTCAACCAGTGGCTGGGCATTAATTCATTTTCTCTACCACTGTTCAACCGGTGGCTGGGCATTATTCATTTTTCTCTACCACTGTTCAACCGGTGGCTGGGCATTAAGTCATTTTTCTCTACCACTGTTCAACCAGTGGCTGGGCATTAAGTCATTTTTCTCTACCACTGTTCAACCGGTGGCTGGGCATTAAGTCATTTTTTCTCTACCACTGTTCAACCGGTGGCTGGGCATTAAGTCATTTTCTCTACCACTGTTCAACCAGTGGCTGGGCATTAAGTCATTTTTCTCTACCACTGTTCAACCGGTGGCTGGGCATTTAGTCATTTTTCTCTACCACTGTTCAACCGGTGGCTGGGCATTAAGTCATTTTCTCTACCACTGTTCAACCAGTGGCATTAGCATTTTCTCTACCACCTGTTCAACCGGTGGATGGGCATTTTAGTCATTTTTCTCTACCACTGTTCAACCGGTGGCTGGGCATTTAGTCATTTTCTCTACCACTGTTCAACCGGTGGCTGGGCATTAAGTCATTTTTCTCTACCACTGTTCAACCGGTGGCTGGGCATTAAGTCATTTTCTCTCTACCACTGTTCAACCAGTGGCTGGGCATTAAGTCATTTTTCTCTACCACTGTTCAACCGGTGGCTGGGCATTAAGTCATTTTCTCTACCACTGTTCAACCGGTGGCTGGGCATTTAGTCATTTTCTCTACCACTGTTCAACCCGGTGGCTGGGCATTAAGTCATTTTTCTCTACCACTGTTCAACCGGTGGCTGGGCATTTAGTCATTTTCTCTACCACTGTTCAACCGGTGGCTGGGCATTAAGTCATTTTTCTCTACCACTGTTCAACCGGTGGCTGGGCATTAAGTCATTTTTCTCTACCACTGTTCAACCGGTGGCTGGGCATTAAGTCATTTTTCTCTACCACTGTTCAACCGGTGGCTGGGCATTAAGTCATTTTTTCTACCACTGTTCAACCAGTGGCTAGGCATTAAGTCATTTTTCTCTACCACTGTTCAACCGGTGGCTGGGCATTAAGTCATTTTTCTCTACCACTGTTCAACCGGTGGCTGGGCATTTTCTCGTCATTTTTCTCTACCACTGTTCAACCGGTGGCTGGGCATTAAGTCATTTTTCTCTACCACTGTTCAACCGGTGGCTGGGCATTAAGTCATTTTTCTCTACCACTGTTCAACCGGTGGCTGGGCATTAAGTCATTTTCTCTACCACTGTTCAACCGGTGGCTGGGCATTAAGTCATTTTCTCTACCACTGTTCAACCGGTGGCTGGGCATTTAGTCATTTTTTCTACCACTGGCTGGGCATTAAGTCATTTTTCTCTACCACTGTTCAACCGGTGGCTGGGCATTAAGTCATTTTTTCTCTACCACTGTTCAACCAGTGGCTGGGCATTAAGTCATTTTTCTACCACTGTTCAACCAGTGGCTGGGCATTAAGTCATTTTTCTCTACCACTGTTCAACCGGTGGCTGGGCATTAAGTCATTTTTCTCTGGGCATTTAGTCCACTGTTCAACCGGTGGCTGGGCATTAAGTCATTTTTCTCTACCACTGTTCAACCAGTGGCTGGGCATTTAGTCATTTTCTCTACCACTGTTCAACCGGTGGCTGGGCATTAAGTCATTTTTTCTACCACTGTTCAACCGGTGGCTGGGCATTAATCATTTTTCTCTACCACTGTTCAACCAGTGGCTGGGCATTAATTCATTTTTCTCTACCACTGTTCAACCAGTGGCTGGGCATTAACCACTGTTCATTTTCTCTACCACTGTTCAACCAGTGGCTGGGCATTAATTCATTTTTCTCTACCACTGTTCAACCGGTGGCTGGGCATTAAGTCATTTTCTCTACCACTGTTCAACCGGTGGCTGGGCATTAATTCATTTTTTCTACCACTGTTCAACCGGTGGCTGGGCATTTAGTCATTTTCTCTACCACTGTTCAACCGGTGGCTGGGCATTAAGTCATTTTCTCTACCACTGTTCAACCGGTGGCTGGGCATTAAGTCATTTTCTCTACCACTGTTCAACCGGTGGCTGGGCATTAAGTCATTTTCTCTACCACTGTTCAACCAGTGGCTGGGCATTAAGTCATTTTTCTCTACCACTGTTCAACCGGTGGCTGGGCATTAAGTCATTTTTCTCTACCACTGTTCAACCGGTGGCTGGGCATTAAGTCATTTTCTCTACCACTGTTCAACCGGTGGCTGGACATTAATTCATTTTCTCTACCACTGTTCAACCAGTGGCTGGGCATTAAGTCATTTTCTCTACCACTGTTCAACCGTGGCTGGGCATTAAGTCATTTTTCTCTACCACTGTTCAACCAGTGGCTGGGCATTAAGTCATTTTCTCTACCACTGTTCAACCAGTGGCTGGACATTAATTCATTTTCTCTACCACTGTTCAACCAGTGGCTGGGCATTAAGTCATTTTTTTCTACCACTGTTCAACCAGTGGCTGGGCATTAAGTCATTTTCTCTACCACTGTTCAACCGGTGGCTGGGCATTAAGTCATTTTCTCTACCACTGTTCAACCGGTGGCTGGGCATTACGTCATTTTCTCTACCACTGTTCAACCGGTGGCTGGGCATTAAGTCATTTTTCTCTACCACTGTTCAACCGGTGGCTGGGCATTAAGTCATTTTCTCTACCACTGTTCAACCGGTGGCTGGGCATTAAGTCATTTTTCTCTACCACTGTTCAACCGGTGGCTGGGCATTAAGTCATTTTCTCTACCACTGTTCAACCGGTGGCTGGGCATTAAGTCATTTTTCTCTACCACTGTTCAACCGGTGGCTGGGCATTAAGTCATTTTCTCTACCACTGTTCAACCGGTGGCTGGGCATTAAGTCATTTTTCTCTACCACTGTTCAACCGGTGGCTGGGCATTACGTCATTTTCTCTACCACTGTTCAACCGGTGGCTGGGCATTAAGTCATTTTTCTCTACCACTGTTCAACCAGTGGCTGGGCATTAAGTCATTTTTCTCTACCACTGTTCAACCAGTGGCTGGGCATTAAGTCATTTTCTCTACCACTGTTCAACCAGTGGCTGGGCATTACGTCATTTTTCTCTACCACTGTTCAACCAGTGGCTGGGCATTACGTCATTTTTCTCTACCACTGTTCAACCAGTGGCTGGGCATTAAGTCATTTTCTCTACCACTGTTCAACCAGTGGCTGGGCATTAAGTCATTTTTCTCTACCACTGTTCAACCGGTGGCTGGGCATTAAGTCATTTTTCTCTACCACTGTTCAACCAGTGGCTGGGCATTAATCATTTTTTTCTCTATTTCAGCCAGTGGCTGGGCATTAAGTCATTTTCTCTACCACTGTTCAACCAGTGGCTGGGCATTAATTCATTTTTCTCTCTACCACTGTTCAACCAGTGGCTGGGCATTAAGTCATTTTCTCTACCACTGTTCAACCGGTGGCTGGGCATTAAGTCATTTTCTCTACCACTGTTCAACCAGTGGCTGGGCATTAAGTCATTTTTCTCTACCACTGTTCAACCAGTGGCTGGGCATTAAGTCATTTTTCTCTACCACTGTTCAACCAGTGGCTGGGCATTAAGTCATTTTCTCTACCACTGTTCAACCAGTGGCTGGGCATTAAGTCATTTTTTCTCTACCACTGTTCAACCAGTGGCTGGGCATTAAGTCATTTTCTCTACCACTGTTCAACCAGGTGGCTGGGCATTAAGTCATTTTCTCTACCACTGTTCAACCAGTGGCTGGGCATTAATTCATTTTTTTCTACCACTGTTCAACCAGTGGCTGGGCATTAATTCATTTTTCTCTACCACTGTTCAACCCAGTGGCTGGGCATTAAGTCATTTTCTCTACCACTGTTCAACCAGTGGCTGGGCATTAATTCATTTTCTCTACCACTGTTCAACCCGGTGGCTGGGCATTAAGTCATTTTTCTCTACCACTGTTCAACCGGTGGCTGGGCATTAAGTCATTTTTTTCTCTACCACTGTTCAACCGGTGGCTGGGCATTAATTCATTTTCTCTACCACTGTTCAACCAGTGGCTGGGCATTAAGTCATTTTCTCTACCACTGTTCAACCAGTGGCTGGGCATTAAGTCATTTTTCTCTACCTGTTCTGTTGGGCCATTTTTCTCTACCACTTTTTTACTGGGCATTAAGTCATTTTTTTCTCTACCACTGTTCAACCAGTGGCTGGGCATTAATTCATTTTCTCTACCACTGTTCAACCAGTGGCTGGGCATTAAGTCATTTTCTCTCTACCACTGTTCAACCAGTGGCTGGGCATTAAGTCATTTTCTCTACCACTGTTCAACCGGTGGCTGGGCGATAAGTCATTTTTCTCTACCACTGTTCAACCGGTGGCTGGGCATTAAGTCATTTTTCTCTACCACTGTTCAACCAGTGGCTGGGCATTAAAGTCATTTTCTCTACCACTGTTCAACCAGTGGCTGGGCATTAAGTCATTTTCTCTACCACTGTTCAACCAGTGGCTGGGCATTAATTCATTTTTCTCTACCACTGTTCAACCAGTGGCTGGGCATTAAGTCATTTTCTCTACCACTGTTCAACCGGTGGCTGGGCATTAAGTCATTTTCTCTACCACTGTTCAACCAGTGGCTGGGCATTAATTCATTTTTCTCTACCACTGTTCAACCAGTGGCTGGGCATTAAGTCATTTTCTCTACCACTGTTCAACCAGTGGCTGGGCATTAAGTCATTTTCTCTACCACTGTTCAACCAGTGGCTGGGCATTAATTCATTTTCTCTACCACTGTTCAACCGGTGGCTGGGCATTAAGTCATTTTCTCTACCACTGTTCAACCCGTGGCTGGGCATTAATTCATTTTTCTCTACCACTGTTCAACCAGTGGCTGGGCATTAAGTCATTTTTCTCTACCACTGTTCAACCAGTGGCTGGGCATTAATTCATTTTCTCTACCACTGTTCAACCAGTGGCTGGGCATTAATTCATTTTTCTCTACCACTGTTCAACCAGTGGCTGGGCATTAAGTCATTTTTCTCTACCACTGTTCAACCAGTGGCTGGGCATTAAGTCATTTTCTCTACCACTGTTCAACCAGTGGCTGGGCATTCTCTTCATTTTTCTCTACCACTGTTCAACCTCTGGCTGGGCATTAAGGCTCATTTTTTTCTCTACCACTGTTCAACCCAGTGGCTGGGCATTAATTCATTTTTCTCTACCACTGTTCAACCAGTGGCTGGGCATTAAAAGTCATTTTTCTCTACCACTGTTCAACCAGTGGCTGGGCATTAATTCATTTTCTCTACCACTGTTCAACCAGTGGCTGGGCATTAAGTCATTTTTTTCTCTACCACTGTTCAACCAGTGGCTGGGCATTAATTCATTTTCTCTACCACTGTTCAACCAGTGGCTGGGCATTAAGTCATTTTCTCTACCACTGTTCAACCGGTGGCTGGGCATTAAGTCATTTTTCTCTACCACTGTTCAACCGTGGCTGGGCATTAATCATTTTCTCTACCACTGTTCAACCAGTGGCTGGGCATTAATTCATTTTTTCTCTACCACTGTTCAACCAGTGGCTGGGCATTAAGTCATTTTTCTCTACCACTGTTCAACCAGTGGCTGGGCATTAAGTCATTTTCTCTACCACTGTTCAACCGGTGGCTGGGCATTAAGTCATTTTCTCTACCACTGTTCAACCAGTGGCTGGGCATTAACGTCATTTTTCTCTACCACTGTTCAACCCAGTGGCTGGGCATTAAGTCATTTTCTCTACCACTGTTCAACCAGTGGCTGGGCATTAATTCATTTTTTCTCTACCACTGTTCAACCAGTGGCTGGGCATTAAGTCATTTTTCTCTACCACTTTTTAACTGGTGGCTGGGCATTAAGTCATTTTTCTCTACCACTGTCCAACCAGTGGCTGGGCATTAAGTCATTTTTGTCTACCACTGTTCAACCAGTGGCTGGGCATTAAGTCATTTTCTCTACCACTGTTCAACCAGTGGCTGGGCATTAAGTCATTTTCTCTACCACTGTTCAACCAGTGGCTGGGCATTAAGTCATTTTTCTCTACCACTGTTCAACCGGTGGCTGGGCATTAAGTCATTTTCTCTACCACTGTTCAACCAGTGGCTGGGCATTAAGTCATTTTTCTCTACCACTGTTCAACCGGTGGCTGGGCATTAAGTCATTTTTCTCTACCACTGTTCAACCAGTGGCTGGGCATTAAGTCATTTTCTCTACCACTGTTCAACCGGTGGCTGGGCATTAAGTCATTTTCTCTACCACTGTTCAACCGGTGGCTGGGCATTAATTCATTTTCTCTACCACTGTTCAACCGGTGGCTGGGCATTAAGTCATTTTTCTCTACCACTGTTCAACCAGTGGCTGGGCATTAAGTCATTTTCTCTACCACTGTTCAACCGGTGGCTGGGCATTAATTCATTTTCTCTACCACTGTTCAACCGGTGGCTGGGCATTAAGTCATTTTCTCTACCACTGTTCAACCAGTGGTGGCTGGGCATTAAGTCATTTTTTTCTCTACCACTGTTCAACCAGTGGCTGGGCATTAAGTCATTTTCTCTACCACTGTTCAACCGGTGGCTGGGCATTAAGTCATTTTCTCTACCACTGTTCAACCAGTGGCTGGGCATTAAGTCATTTTCTCTACCACTGTTCAACCGGTGGCTGGGCATTAAGTCATTTTTTCTACCACTGTTCAACCAGTGGCTGGGCATTAATTCATTTTTCTCTACCACTGTTCAACCAGTGGCTGGGCATTAAGTCATTTTCTCTACCACTGTTCAACCAGTGGCTGGGCATTAATTCATTTTTTCTCTACCACTGTTCAACCAGTGGCTGGGCATTAATTCATTTTTCTCTACCACTGTTCAACCAGGTGGCTGGGCATTAATTCATTTTTCTCTACCACTGTTCAACCAGTGGCTGGGCATTAAGTCATTTTTCTCTACCACTGTTCAACCAGTGGCTGGGCATTAAGTCATTTTTCTCTACCACTGTTCAACCAGTGGCTGGGCATTAATTCATTTTCTCTACCACTGTTCAACCAGTGGCTGGGCATTAAGTCATTTTCTCTACCACTGTTCAACCGGTGGCTGGGCATTAATTCATTTTTCTCTACCACTGTTCAACCAGTGGCTGGGCATTAATTCATTTTCTCTACCACTGTTCAACCGGTGGCTGGGCATTAATTCATTTTTTCTCTACCACTGTTCAACCGGTGGCTGGGCATTAATTCATTTTTTCTCTACCACTGTTCAACCAGTGGCTGGGCATTAAGTCATTTTCTCTACCACTGTTCAACCAGTGGCTGGGCATTAATTCATTTTCTCTACCACTGTTCAACCAGTGGCTGGGCATTAAGTCATTTTTCTCTACCACTGTTCAACCAGTGGCTGGGCATTAATTCATTTTCTCTACCACTGTTCAACCAGTGGCTGGGCATTAAGTCATTTTCTCTACCACTGTTCAACCAGTGGCTGGGCATTAATTCATTTTCTCTACCACTGTTCAACCAGTGGCTGGGCATTAAGTCATTTTCTCTACCACTGTTCAACCAGTGGCTGGGCATTAATTCATTTTCTCTACCACTGTTCAACCAGTGGCTGGGCATTAATTCATTTTCTCTACCACTGTTCAACCAGTGGCTGGGCATTAATTTTTTTCTCTACCACTGTTCAACTGGTGGCTGGGCATTAATTCATTTTCTCTACCACTGTTCAACCAGTGGCTGGGCATTAAGTCATTTTTCTCTACCACTGTTCAACCAGTGGCTGGGCATTAATTCATTTTTCTCTACCACTGTTCAACCAGTGGCTGGGCATTAAGTCATTTTCTCTACCACTGTTCAACCAGTGGCTGGGCATTAATTCATTTTCTCTACCACTGTTCAACCAGTGGCTGGGCATTAATTCATTTTCTCTACCACTGTTCAACCAGTGGCTGGGCATTAATTCATTTTCTCTACCACTGTTCATTTTCTCTACCACTGTTTAACCAGTGGCTGGGCATTAATTCATTTTCTCTACCACTGTTCAACCAGTGGCTGGGCATTAAGTCATTTTTTCTCTACCACTGTTCAACCGGTGGCTGGGCATTAATTCATTTTTCTCTACCACTGTTCAACCAGTGGCTGGGCATTAATTCATTTTCTCTCTACCACTGTTCAACCAGTGGCTGGGCATTTTTCATTTTTCTCTACCACTGTTCAACCAGTGGCTGGGCATTAAGTCATTTTCTCTACCACTGTTCAACCGGTGGCTGGGCATTAATTCATTTTTCTCTACCACTGTTCAACCAGTGGCTGGGCATTAAGTCATTTTCTCTACCACTGTTCAACGGTGGCTGGGCATTAAGTCATTTTCTCTACCACTGTTCAACCAGTGGCTGGGCATTAAGTCATTTTCTCTCCACTGTTTCAACCGGTGGCTGGGCATTAATTCATTTTCTCTACCACTGTTCAACCAGTGGCTGGGCATTAAGTCATTTTCTCTACCACTGTTCAACCCGTGGCTGGGCATTAAGTCATTTTTTCTCTACCACTGTTCAACCGGTGGCTGGGCATTAAGTCATTTTCTCTACCACTGTTCAACCCCAGTGGCTGGGCATTAAGTCATTTTTCTCTACCACTGTTCAACCAGTGGCTGGGCATTAAGTCATTTTCTCTACCACTGTTCAACCAGTGGCTGGGCATTAAGTCATTTTTCTCTACCACTGTTCAACCGGTGGCTGGGCATTAATTCATTTTCTCTACCACTGTTCAACCAGTGGCTGGGCATTAAGTCATTTTCTCTACCACTGTTCAACCGGTGGCTGGGCATTAAGTCATTTTCTCTACCACTGTTCAACCGGTGGCTGGGCATTAAGTCATTTTCTCTACCACTGTTCAACCGGTGGCTGGGCATTAATTCATTTTTCTCTACCACTGTTCAACCAGTGGCTGGGCATTAAGTCATTTTTCTCTACCACTGTTCAACCACTGGGCATTAAGTCATTTTTTCTCTACCACTGTTCAACTGGGGCTGGGCATTAAGTCATTTTCTCTACCATTTTGTTCAACCAGTGGCTGGGCATTAAATCATTTTCTCTACCACTGTTCAACCGGTGGCTGGGCATTAATTCATTTTCTCTACCACTGTTCAACCAGTGGCTGGGCATTAAGTCATTTTTCTCTACCACTGTTCAACCGGTGGCTGGGCATTAAGTCATTTTCTCTACCACTGTTCAACCGGTGGCTGGGCATTAATTCATTTTTCTCTACCACTGTTCAACCCGGTGGCTGGGCATTAAGTCATTTTTCTCTACCACTGTTCAACCTGTGGCTGGGCATTAATTCATTTTCTCTACCACTGTTCAACCGGTGGCTGGGCATTAAGTCATTTTTCTCTACCACTGTTCAACCAGTGGCTGGGCATTAAGTCATTTTTCTCTACCACTGTTCAACCAGTGGCTGGGCATTAAGTCATTTTCTCTACCACTGTTCAACCGGTGGCTGGGCATTAAGTCATTTTCTCTACCACTGTTCAACCGGTGGCTGGGCATTAAGTCATTTTCTCTACCACTGTTCAACCAGTGGCTGGGCATTAAGTCATTTTTCTCTACCACTGTTCAACCGGTGGCTGGGCATTAATTCATTTTCTCTACCACTGTTCAACCGGTGGCTGGGCATTAAGTCATTTTTCTCTACCACTGTTCAACCGGTGGCTGGGCATTAATTCATTTTCTCTACCACTGTTCAACCGGTGGCTGGGCATTAAGTCATTTTCTCTACCACTGTTCAACCGGTGGCTGGACATTAAGTCATTTTTCTCTACCACTGTTCAACCGGTGGCTGGGCATTAAGTCATTTTCTCTACCACTGTTCAACCGGTGGCTGGGCATTAAGTCATTTTCTCTACCACTGTTCAACCAGTGGCTGGGCATTAAGTCATTTTCTCTACCACTGTTCAACTGGTGGCTGGGCATTAAGTCATTTTCTCTACCACTGTTCAACCGGTGGCTGGGCATTAAGTCATTTTCTCTACCACTGTTCAACCAGTGGCTGGGCATTAAGTCATTTTCTCTACCACTGTTCAACCAGTGGCTGGGCATTAAGTCATTTTCTCTACCACTGTTCAACCAGTGGCTGGGCATTAATTCATTTTCTCTACCACTGTTCAACCGGTGGCTGGGCATTAATCATTTTTTTCTCTCTACCACTGTTCAACCGGTGGCTGGACATTAAGTCATTTTTTCTCTACCACTGTTCAACCGGTGGCTGGGCATTACGTCATTTTCTCTACCACTGTTCAACCAGTGGCTGGGCATTAATTCATTTTCTCTACCACTGTTCAACCGGTGGCTGGACATTAAGTCATTTTCTCTACCACTGTTCAACCCGGTGGCTGGGCATTAATTCATTTTCTCTACCACTGTTCAACCGGTGGCTGGGCATTAATTCATTTTCTCTACCACTGTTCAACTGGTGGCTGGGCATTTAGTCATTTTTCTCTACCACTGTTCAACCGGTGGCTGGGCATTAAGTCATTTTTCTCTGCCACTGTTCAACCAGTGGCTGGGCATTAAGTCATTTTCTCTACCACTGTTCAACCGGTGGCTGGGCATTAATTCATTTTTTCTCTACCACTGTTCAACCAGTGGCTGGGCATTAAGTCATTTTTCTCTACCACTGTTCACAGTGGCTGGGCATTAAGTCATTTTCTCTACCACTGTTCAACCCGGTGGCTGGACATTAAGTCATTTTCTCTACCACTGTTCAACCGGTGGCTGGGCATTAAGTCATTTTTCTCTACCACTGTTCAACCGGTGGCTGGGCATTAAGTCATTTTTCTCTACCACTGTTCAACCGGTGGCTGGGCATTAAGTCATTTTTCTCTACCACTGTTCAACCAGTGGCTGGGCATTAATTCATTTTCTCTACCACTGTTCAACCGGTGGCTGGGCATTAAGTCATTTTTTCTCTACCACTGTTCAACCAGTGGCTGGGCATTAAGTCATTTTCTCTACCACTGTTCAACCAGTGGCTGGGCATTACGTCATTTTTCTCTACCACTGTTCAACCAGTGGC
Source organism: Acanthosepion pharaonis (assembly GCA_903632075.3). Classification (NCBI taxonomy): domain Eukaryota; kingdom Metazoa; phylum Mollusca; class Cephalopoda; order Sepiida; family Sepiidae; genus Acanthosepion; species Acanthosepion pharaonis. Next base: position 1,885,560 of record CAHIKZ030000213.1, on the reverse strand, counting down.
TGGGCATTAATTCATTTTTTCTCTACCACTGTTCAACCGGTGGCTGGGCATTAAGTCATTTTTCTCTACCACTGTTCAACCGGTGGCTGGGCATTAAGTCATTTTTTCTCTACCACTGTTCAACGGTGGCTGGGCATTAATCATTTTCTCTACCTCTGTTCAACCCGGTGGCTGGACATTCAGTCATTTTCTCTACCACTGTTCAACCAGTGGCTGGGCATTACGTCATTTTCTCTACCACTGTTCAACCGGTGGCTGGGCATTAAGTCATTTTCTCTACCACTGTTCAACCCGTGGCTGGGCATTCGTCATTTTCTCTACCACTGTTCAACGGTGGCTGGGCATTCGTCATTTTTCTCTACCACTGTTCAACCAGTGGGCATTACGTCATTTTCTCTACCACTGTTCATGGCTGGGCATTACGTCATTTTCTCTACCACTGTTCAACCGGTGGCTGGACATTACGTCATTTTCTCTACCACTGTTCAACCAGTGGCTGGGCATTACGTCATTTTCTCTACCTCTGTTCAACCGGTGGCTGGACATTAAGTCATTTTTCTCTACCACTGTTCAACCGGTGGCTGGGCATTACGTCATTTTTCTCTACCACTGTTCAACCGGTGGCTGGACATTACGTCATTTTCTCTACCACTGTTCAACGGTGGCTGGGCATTACGTCATTTTTTCTCTACCACTGTTCAACCGGTGGCTGGGCATTAAGTCATTTTTCTCTACCACTGTTCAACCGTGTGGCTGGGCATTACGTCATTTTTCTCTACCACTGTTCAACCAGTGGGCTGGGCATTACGTCATTTTCTCTACCACTGTTCAACCCGGTGGCTGGGCATTACGTCATTTTCTCTACCACTGTTCAACCGGTGGCTGGGCATTAAGTCATTTTCTCTACCACTGTTCAACGGTGGCTGGGCATTACGTCATTTTTTCTCTACCACTGTTCAGCGGTGGCTGGGCATTACGTCATTTTTCTCTACCACTGTTCAACCAGTGGCTGGGCATTAATTCATTTTTTTCTCTACCACTGTTCAACCCGGTGGCTGGGCATTAAGTCATTTTCTCTACCACTGTTCAACGGTGGCTGGGCATTCTCATTTTCTCTACCTCTGTTCAACCAGTGGCTGGGCATTACGTCATTTTTCTCTACCACTGTTCAACGGTGGCTGGGCATTAAGTCATTTTTCTCTACCACTGTTCAACGGTGGCTGGGCATTCGTCATTTTTCTCTACCACTGTTCAACCCGGTGGCTGGGCATTAAGTCATTTTTTTCTACCACTGTTCAACCGGTGGCTGGACATTACGTCATTTTTCTCTACCACTGTTCAACGGTGGCTGGGCATTCGTCATTTTTCTCCACTGTTCAACCGGTGGCTGGGCATTACGTCATTTTTCTCTACCACTGTTCAGCCAGGTGGCTGGGCATTACGTCATTTTCTCTCTGTTCAAACGGTGGCTGGGCATTACGTCATTTTCTCTACCACTGTTCAACGCTGGCTGGGCATTAAGTCATTTTTCTCTACCACTGTTCAACCAGTGGCTGGGCATTCGTCATTTTTCTCTACCACTGTTCAACGGTGGCTGGGCATTAATCATTTTCTCTACCACTGTTCAGCCGAGTGGCTGGGCATTAAGTCATTTTTCTCTACCACTGTTCAACGGTGGCTGGGCATTCGTCATTTTCTCTACCACTGTTCAACCGGTGGCTGGGCATTAAGTCATTTTTTCTCTACCACTGTTCAACGGTGGCTGGGCATTCGTCATTTTTCTCTACCACTGTTCAACGGTGGCTGGGCATTACGTCATTTTCTCTACCTCTGTTCAACGGTGGCTGGACATTAATTCATTTTCTCTACCACTGTTCAACCAGTGGCTGGGCATTACGTCATTTTCTCTACCACTGTTCAACGGTGGCTGGGCATTGCGTCATTTTTCTCTACCACTGTTCAGCGGTGGCTGGGCATTACGTCATTTTCTCTACCACTGTTCAACCCGGTGGCTGGGCATTACGTCCATTTTCTCTACCACTGTTCAACGGGTGGGCATTACCTCATTTTCTCTACCACTGTTCAACCGGTGGCTGGGCATTCGTCATTTTCTCTACCACTGTTCAACCGGTGGCTGGGCATTACCTCATTTTTTCTCTACCACTGTTCAACTGGTGGCTGGGCATAACGTCATTTTCTCTACCACTTTCAACGGTGGCTGGGCATTACGTCATTTCTCTACCACTGTTCAACCGGTGGCTGGGCATTACGTCATTTTCTCTACCACTGTTCAACCGGTGGCTGGGCATTACGTCATTTTCTCTACCACTGTTCAACCGATGGCTGGGCATTCGTCATTTTCTCTACCACTGTTCAACCGGTGGCTGGGCATTACATCGTTTTTCTACCTCTGTTCAACCAGTGGCTGGACATTACGTCATTTTCTACCACCACTGTTCAACCAGTGGCTGGGCATTACGTCATTTTTCTATACCACTGTTCAACCAGTGGCTGGGCATTAAGTCATTTTTCTCTACCACTGTTCAACCGGTGGCTGGGCATTACCTCATTTTCTCTACCACTGTTCAACCGGTGGCTGGGCATTCACGTCATTTTCTCTACCACTGTTCAACCGGTGGCTGGGCATTACGTCATTTTTCTCTACCACTGTTCAACCGGTGGCTGGGCATTACGTCATTTTTCTCTACCGCTATTTCACCGGTGGCTGGGCATTAAGTCATTTTCTCTACCACTGTTCAACCGGTGGGCTGGGCTTACGTTTTCTATAGCCTGTTCAACCGGTGGCTGGGCATTACGTCATTTTCTCTACCACTGTTCAGCGGTGTGGGCATTACGTCATTTTCTCTACCACTGTTCAACCGGTGGCTGGGCATTACGTCATTTTCTCTACCTCTGTTCAACGGTGGCTGGGCATTACATCATTTTCTCTACCACCGTTCAACTGGTGGCTGGACATTACGTCATTTTCTCTACCACTGTTCAACCGGTGGCTGGGCATTAAGTCATTTTCCGGTGGCTGGACATTAAGTCATTCAGCTACCACTGTTCATTAGGGCTGGGCTCTCATTTCTCTACCACTCTTCAGCCGGTGGCTGGGCATTACGTCATTTTCTCTACCACTGTTCAACCGGTGGCTGGGCATTACGTTTTTTTTCTCTACCACTGTTCAACCGGTGGCTGGGCATTACGTCATTTTTCTCTGCCTCTGTTCAACCAGTGGCTGGACATTCTGTCATTTTCTCTACCGCACTGTTCAACTGGTGGCTGGACATTCGTCATTTTTTCTCTCTACCACTGTTCAACCCGGTGGCTGGGCATTACGTCATTTTCTCTACCACTGTTCAACGATTGGCGGGCATTCACGTCATTTCTCTACACTGTTCAGCGGTGGCTGGGCATTACGTCATTTTTTCTATACCTCTGTTCAGCTTGTTGGCTTGGACATTCGTCATTTTCTCTACCACTGTTCAACTGGTGGCTGGACATTTACGTCATTTTTCTCTACCGCCTGTTCAACCGGTGGCTGGGCATTACGTCATTTTCTCTACCACTGTTCAACCGATGGCTGGGCAGTTACGTCATTTTCTCTACCGCATTCATTTACTCTACAACTCATTTATCTCTACCACTGTTCAATCAGTGGCTTTTACGTCATTTTCTCTACCACTGTTCAATTTTTCTCTACATTTATCTCTTTCACTGTTCAATCAGTGGCTTTGCATTACGTCATTTTTCTCTACCACTGTTCAATCAGTGGCTTTGCATTCGTCATTTTATCTCTACCACTGTTCAATCAGTGGCTGGGCATCGTCATTTATCTCTACCACTGTTCAATCAGTGGCTGGGCATTACGTCATTTATCTCTACCACTGTTCAATCGGTGGCTTTGCATTACGTCATTTTCTCTACCCACTGTTCAATCAGTGGCTTTGTCATTTACGTCATTTCATCTCTACCACTGTTTAATCAGTGGCTTTGCATTACGTCATTTATCTCTACCACTGTTCAATCAGTGGCTTTGGCGTACGTCATTTTTCTCTACCACTGTTCATTTATCTCTCTACAATCAGTGATCTGTTCATTTTTCTCTACCACTGTTCAATCAGTGGCTTTGCATTACGTCATTTATCTCTACCACTGTTCAATCAGTGGCTTTGCATTACGTCATTTATCTCTACCACTGTTCAATCAGTGGCTGGGTCATTTATCTCATTTCAATCAGTCTCTACCATCTCTACCACTGTTCAATCAGTGGCTGGGCATTACGTCATTTTATCTCTACCACTGTTCAATCAGTGGCTGGGCATTACGTCATTTATCTCTACCACTGTTCAATCAGTGGCTTTGCATTACGTCATTTATCTCTACCACTTTCAATCAGTGGCTTTTGCATTACGTCATTTATCTCTCACCACTGTTCAATCAGTGGCTTTGCATTACGTCATTTATCTCTACCACTGTTCAATCAGTGGCTGGGCATTACGTCATTTATCTCTACCACTGTTCAATCAGTGGCTGGGCATTACGTCATTTATCTCTACCACTGTTCAATCAGTGGCTTTGCGATTCGTCATTTATCTCTACCACTGTTCATCAGTTTCTTTGCATTACCATTATCTCTCAATCAGTGGCTGGGCATTACGTCATTTTTCTACCACTGTTCAATCGGTTTTTTGCTACGTCATTTTTCTCTACCACTGTTCAATCAGTGGCTTTTGCATTACGTCATTTATCTCTGCCACTGTTCAATCAGTGGCTTTGCATTCGTCATTTATCTCTACCACTGTTCAATCAGTGGCTGGGCATTACTCATTTCAATCTCTACCACTGTTCAATCAGTGGCTGGGCATTACGTCATTTATCTCTACCACTGTTCAATCAGTGGCTTTGCATAACGTCATTTATCTCTACCACTGTTCAATCAGTGGCTGGGCATTACGTCATTTTCTCTACCACTGTTCAATCAGTGGCTTTGCATTACGTCATTTATCTCTACCACTGTTCAATCAGTGGCTTTGCATTACGTCATTTTCTCTACCACCATCTGTTCAATCAGTGGCTTTGCATAACGTCATTTATCTCTACCACTGTTCAAGCGGTGGCTGGGCATTAAGTCATTTTTTCTTTACACTGTTCAGCAAAGTGGCTGGACATTACCTCATTTTTTTCTCTACCACTGTTCAACCGGTGGCTGGGCATTCGATGTTTTTCTCTACCACCGTTCAACCGGTGGCTGGGCGTCGTCATTTTCTCTTCCACTGTTCAACCGGTGGCTGGGCATTACGTCATTTTTCTCTGCCATTCAACCAATTGGCTGGGCGATACGTCATTTTCTCTACCACTGTGTTCAACTTGTTGGCTGGGCGACCGTCATTTTTCTTTACCACTGTTTCAGCAAAGTGGCTGAGCGTCGTCATTTTTTCTCTTTCCTGTTCAGCGGTGGCTGGGCATACGTCATTTTTCTTACCACTGTTCCTTGGTGGCTGGCGTAAGTCATTTTCCTGCCACCACTGTTTCAGCAAAATGGCTGGGCGATACGTCCATTTTTCTCTACCACTGTTCCAGCAGTGGCTGGGAATTACGTCATTTTTCTCTACCACTGTTCAATCAGTGGCTGGGCATTACGTCATTTTTCTCTACCACTGTTCAATCAGTGGCTTTGCATTACGTCATTTATCTCTACCTCTGTTCAATCAGTGGCTTTGCATTACGTCATTTATCTCTACCACTGTTCAATCAGTGGCTTTGCATTACGTCATTTTTCTCTACCACTGTTCAATCAGTGGCTTTGCATTACGTCATTTATCTCTACCACTGTTCAATCAGTGGCTGGGCATTACGTCATTTATCTCTACCACTGTTCAATCTATTACGTCATTTATCTCTACCACTGTTCAATCAGTGGCTTTGCATTACGTCATTTATCTCTACCACTGTTCAATCAGTGGCTTTGCATTACGTCATTTATCTCTACCACTGTTCAATCAGTGGCTTTGCATTACGTCATTTATCTCTACCACTGTTCAATCAGTGGCTTTGCATTACGTCATTTATCTCTACCACTGTTCAATCAGTGGCTGGGCATTACGTCATTTTCTCTGTTCAATCAGTGGCTGGGCCACTCTAACCATTGTCTTCAATCAGTGGCTTTTGCATTACGTCATTTATCTCTACCACTGTTCAATCAGTGGCTTTGCATTACGTCATTTATCTCTACCACTGTTCAATCAGTGGCTGGGCATTACGTCATTTATCTCTACCACTGTTCAATCAGTGGCTTTGCATTACGTCATTTATCTCTACCACTGTTCAATCAGTGGCTTTGCATTACGTCATTTATCTCTACCACTGTTCAATCAGTGGCTTTGCATTACGTCATTTATCTCTACCACTGTTCAATCAGTGGCTGGGCATTACGTCATTTATCTCTACCACTGTTCAATCAGTGGCTTTGCATTACGTCATTTATCTCTACCACTGTTCAATCAGTGGCTTTGCATTACGTCATTTATCTCTACCACTGTTCAATCAGTGGCTTTGTTCAATCAGTGGCTGGGCATTACGTCATTTATCTCTACCACTGTTCAATCAGTGGCTGAGATTAAGTCATTTCCTTCTTGCTGTTCAATAATGTTTGGGCGTTGATCTTTTCTCTACTGACCGGTGGCTGGGGCATTAAGTCATTTTCTTTACCACTATTCCATGGTGGCTTTTAGGCCTTCGTCATTTTCTCTGCTATTTCAGCGGTATTTAATTCCACGTCATTTTCTTTACCACTGTGTTCAGCAGTGGCTGGGCGATAAGTCATTTTTCTCTACCACTGTTCAACCCAGTACAGCTGGGAATACGTCATTTTCTCTACCACACTGTTCAGCAGTGGCTGGGCGATACGGTCATTTTCTCTGCACTGTTCAATCAGTGGGTGGGCATTACGTCATTTATCTCTACCACTGTTTCATCAGTGGCTGGGCATTCGTCATTTTTCTCTGCCACTGTTCAATCCGTGGCTGGGAATACGTCATTTTTCTCTACCACTGTTCAATCGGTGGCTGGGCATTACGTCATTTTCTCAACCACTGTTCAACCAGTGGCTGGGCATTACGTCATTATCTCTACCACTGTTCAATCAGTGGCTGGGCATTACGTCATTTTTCTCTGCCACTGTTCAATTTGGGCATTACGTCATTTTCTCTACCACTGTTCAACTCAGTGGCTTTGCATTTTCTCTACCACTGTTCAATCGGTGGCTATTACGTCATTTTCTCAACCACTGTTCAATCAGTGGCTGGGCATTACATTACTGTTCAATCAGTGACTGGGCATTTACGTCATTATCTCTACCACTGTTCAATCAGTGGCTTTGCATAACCGTGTTCAATCCGGTGACTGGGCGATCGTCATTTTCTCTACAACTGTTCAATCAGTCATTTTTTCTCTGTTGTTCAATCAATTGGCTGGCATTACGTCATTTCTCAACCACTGTTCAATCAGTGGCTGAACTACTGTTTTCTCTACCACTGTGCAATCAGTGACTGGGCATTTATCATTTCTCTACCACTGTTTGATCGGTGGCTGGGCATTACGTCATTATATCAATCAGTACAACCGTTCAATCGGTGACTGGGCATTACGTCATTTTCTCTACTGATCAGGCATTACGTCATTTATCTCTACCACTGTTCAATCAGGCTTTGGTTCCAATCAGTGGCTGGGCATCCTCTACCTCTGTTCAATCGGTGGCTTTGCATTGCATCATTTATCTCTTGCACTGTTCAATCAGTGACTGGGCATTACGTCATTTTCTCAATGTTCAATCAGTGGCTTTGCCTTCGTCATTTACTCTTCCACCACTGTTTAATCAGTGGCTTTGCATTCTCATTATCTCTACTGTTCAATCAGTGGCTTTGCATTACGTTCAATTTGGGCATTACGTTACCACTGTTCAATCAGTGGCTGGGCATTACGTCATTTATCTCTACACTGTTCATTTATTACTCATTTATCAACTGTTCAATCAGTGGCTGCATTTATCTCTACCGTATTCCGTCAGTTTATCATTTATCTACCACTGTTCAATCAGTGGCTGGGCTTCGTCATTTATCCTCTATTTTCAATCGGTTTTTACGTCATTTACCACCGCTGTTCAATAAGTATGGCAATCTTTTCCAGTTCAATCAGGCTTTGCATTTTATCTCTAACTGTTCCAGTGGTGGCTGGGCATTACGTCATTTATCTACCACTGTTCTGATCGGTAGCTATCTCTACCACTGTTCAATCAGTGGCTGCACTCTAACTGTTCAATCAGTGACTTTTGCCTTACGTCATTATCGTTCAATCAGTTATCTCTACAAATCGGTGTTCAATTTATCTAGTTCAATCGATGGGCATTACGTCGTTTACCACTGTTCAGTTTTTACGTCATTTATCTCACTGTTCAATCGGTGGCAAACTGCCTTCGCATTTATCTCTACCACTGTTCAGTCAGTGGCTTTTGCCTTACGTTTTATCTCTACCACTGTTCAATCGGTGGCTGCATTAATCTCTCCTGTTCATTTATCATTATCTCTACCACTGTTCAATCAGTGGCTTTGCATTACGTCATTTATCTCTACCACTGTTCAATCAGTGGCTTTGCATTTATCTCTACCACTGTTCAATCAGTGGCTTTGCATTACGTCATTTATCTCTACCACTGTTCAATCAGTGGCTTTCATTTATCTCTACAACTGCATTACGTCATTTATCTCTACCACTGTTCAATCAGTGGCTGGGCATTACGTCATTTTTCTCTACCACTGTTCAATCAGTGGCTTTGCATTTTGTCATTTTCTCTACCACTGTTCAATTTATCATTTATCTCTACCACTGTTCAATCAGTGGCTGGGCATTACGTCATTTATCTCTACCACTGTTCAATCAGTGGCTTTGCATTACGTCATTTATCTCTACCACTGTTCAATCAGTGGCTTTGTTTCATTTATCTCCTACAACTGTTCATTACGTCATTTATCTCTACCACTGTTCAATCAGTGGCTTTGCATTACGTCATTTCTCTACCACTGTTCAATCAGTGGCAATCGGTAGCTTTCGTCATTTATCTCTACCACTGTTCAACGTCATTTATCTCCACTAGTGGCTTTTGCCGCCATCATGTCAATCAGTGACTGGGCATTATGTCCATTTATCTCTACCACTGTTCAATCAGTGGCTGGGCATTAAATCATTGTCTATGTTCAATCGGTGGCATTTTTCATTTTATCTACCACTGTTCAATCAATTTATCTCTAGTTCCAGGCTTTTGTTCAATCAGTGGCTGGGCATTACGTCATTTATCTCTACCACTGTCAATCAGTGGCTTTTGCATCTCATTTATCTCTACCACTGTTCAATCAGTGTTCAATTATCTCTTCAGTTCAATCAGTGACTGGGCATTACGTCATTTATCTCTACCACTGTTCAGTTGGCTGGGCAATCATTTATCTCTACCACTGTCTTCGTGGGCTTTGCATTACGTCATTTATCTCTACCACTGTTCAATGTTCAATTTATCTCTACCACTGTTTCGTCGAGCTGGGCATTACGTCATTTATCTCTACCACTGTTCAACTTGTGGCTTTGCATTACTCATTTCTCTACCACTGTTCAATCAGTGGCTTTGCCTTCGTCATTTTCTCCTACCACTGTTCCAATCGGTGGCTGGGATACGTCATTTTCTCTACCACTGTTCAGCGAGTGACTGGGCTTCATCATTTTTTTCTCTACCACTGTTTCAATCAGGTGGCTGGGCATTTATCTTTTCATACCACTGTTCAATCAGTATGGCTTTGCCTTCATCATTTTCTCTTCCACTGTTGTCGAGTCTTTGCGTCATCATTTATCTCTACCACTGTTCAATCAGTTCCTTTGCATTACGTCGTGATTCTACCACGCCAATCGCTGGGCATGCGTCATTTTCTCTACCACTGTTTCAAGTGTGGCTGGCATTACGTCATTATCTCTACTGTTCTGGGCATTACGTCATTTTTTCTCGGTGGCTGGGCGATACGTCATTTATCTCTACCTGTTCAATCACGGTGGCTGCATTACGTCATTTGTCTCTACGTCCAATTTTCTCTCTACACTGTTCAATCAGTGTTTCATTTATCTCTGCCTGTTCAATCAGTGGCTGGGCATTTATCTCTGCACTCAATTTTTACTCATTTATCTCTGCTGTTCAATCAGTGTTCATTCGTCATTTGTCTCTCTGCCACTGTTCAATCGGGCTTTGCGCTACGTCATTATCTCTACCACTGTCATTTTTCCTTTACCACTGTTCAATCAGTGGCTTTATCTCTATTTCAATCATTTGGGCATTACGTCATTTATCTCTACCACTGTTCAATCAGTGGCTTTGCATTACGTCATTTATCTCTACCACTGTTCCAGTGGCTGTTCATTTTCTCTCTCAGTGACTGGGCATTACGTCATTTATCTCTACCACTGTTCAATCAGTGGCTTTGCATTACGTCATTTATCTCTACCACTGTTCAATCAGTGACTGGGCATTACGTCATTTATCTCTACCACTGTTCAATCAGTGGCTTTGCATTACGTCATTTATCTCTACCACTGTTCAATCAGTGACTGGGCATTACGTCATTTTTCTCTACCACTGTTCAATCAGTGGCTTTGCATTACGTCATTTTTCTCTACCACTGTTCAATCAGTGGCTTTGCATTACGTCATTTATCTCTACCACTGTTCAATCAGTGGCTGGGCATTACGTCATTTTTCTCTACCACTGTTCAATCAGTGGCTGGGCATTACGTCATTTTTCTCTACCACTGTTCAATCAGTGGCTGGGCAATCAGTACGTCATTTTTTCTCTACCACTGTTCAATCAGTGGCTTTGCATAACGTCATTTATCTCTACCACTGTTCAATCAGTGGCTTTGCATTACGTCATTTATCTCTACCACTGTTCAATCAGTGGCTTTGCATTACGTCATTTATCTCTACCACTGTTCAATCAGTGACTGGGCATTACGTCATTTATCTCTACCACTGTTCAATCAGTGGCTTTGCATTACGTCATTTATCTTACAACTGTTCAATCAGTGATCACCATTACGTCATTTATTCACCACTGTTCAATCAGTGGCTGGGCGACCGTCATTTATCTCTACCACTGTTCAATCGGTATTTAGGCGTTCATTTATCTCTACCACTGTTCAATCAGTGGCTGGGCGTCTACGTCATTATCTCTACCACTGTTCAATCAGTGGCTTTGCATTACGTCATTTATCTCTACCACTGTTCAATGAGTGGCTTTGCCTTACATCATTTATCTCTACCACTGTTCAATCAGTGGCTTTGCCTACGTCATTTATCTCTACCACTGTTCAATCAGTGGCTGGGCGATACGTCCATTTATCTCTACCATGTTCAATCAGTGGCTTTGCATTACGTCATTTATCTCTACCACTGTTCAATCAGTATGGCATATGTCATTTATCTCTATCGTTCAATCGGTGGCTTTTGCCTTCGTCATTTATCTCTACCACTGTTCAATCGGTGGCTTTTGCCTTTACGTCATTTATCTCACTGTCTAACAATCAGTGGCTTTGCGATGCGTCATTTATCTCTGCCACTGTTCAATCAGTGGCTGGGCATTACGTCATTTATCTCTGCCACTGTTCAATCAGTGGCTTTGCCTTTTTACGTCATTTATCTCTACCACTGTTCAAATCAGGGCATTGCATGTCATTTATCTCTACCACTGTTCAATCAGTGATCACATTATGTTTATTTATCTCTACCACTGTTCAATCAGTGGCTTTGCATTACGTTTATTTATCTCTACCACTGTTCAATCAGTGGCTTTGCCTTACGTCATTTATCTCTACCCGTCTTAATCAATCATTTATATTCTCACCACTGTTCAATCAGTGGCTTTTATACGTCATTTATCTCTACCACTGTTCAATCGGTGACTGGGCATTATGTCATTTATCTACCACTGTTCAATCAGTGGCTGGGCATTACGTCCATTTATCTCTACCTGTTCAATCAGTGGCTTTGCATTACGTCGTTTATCTCTACCACTGTTCAATCAGTGGTTTATTTTTACGTCATTTATCTTCGTCATTTTTGCCTTTATCTCTCTCACCACTGTTCAATCAGTGGCTTTGCCTTACGTCATTTATCTCTGCCACTGTTCAATCAGTGGCAGGGGCATTACGTCATTTATCTCTCTACCACTGTTCAATCAGTGGCTTTGCATTACGTCATTTATCTCTACCACTGTTCAATCAGTGGCTTTGCATTACGTCATTATCTCTACCACTGTTTAATCAGTGCTCTTTGGCCTTACGTCATTTATCTCTACCACTGTTCAATCGGTGGCTGGGCATTACGTCATTAATCTCTACCTGTTCAATCAGTGGCTGGCTGTTCAACTGGCATTAGTCATTTATCTCTACTGTTCAATCAGTGGCTTTGCCTCGTCATTTATCTCTACCACTGTTCAATCAGTGAAGCTGCCTTCGTCATTTATCTCTACCACTGTTCAATCAGTGGCTTGGGCATTTATCTACCACTGTTCATTTAACGTCTCTTCCCTACCACTGTTCAATCAGTGACTGGGCATTACGTCTTTTCTCTACCACTGTTCAATCAGTGGCTGGATTACGTCATTTATCTCTACCACTGTTCAACTTTATCTCTACCACTGTTCAATCAGTGGCTTTGCCTTACGTCATTTATCTGCCACTGTTCAATCGGTGGCTTTATTACGTCATTTATCTTTACCACTGTTCAATCAGTGGCTTTGCATTACGTCATTTATTCTACCACTGTTCAATCAGTGGCTGGGTATTACGTCATTATCTCTACCACGTTCAATCAGTGACTGGGCATTACGTCTTTTTCTCTACCACTGTTCAATCGGTGGCTTACGTTTATCTCTACCACTGTTCATTCAGTCTTTGTATCACGTCTTTATCACCACTCACCGGTGGCTTTACCACGCATTTACCACTTGTTCAACGTCATTTTATCTCTACCACTGTTCAATCAGTGGCTTTTGCATTACGTCATTTATCTCTACCACTTTTTCAAGTCTTTGCATTACGTCATTTATCTCCATTTCAACCAGTGGCTGGGCATTTACGTCATTTTCTCTTTACCACTGTTCAATCAGTGGCTTTGCATTACGTCATTTATCTTTGTTCAATCCTTTGCGTCTTACGTCATTATCTCTACCACTGTTCAATCAGTGGCTGGGCATTACGTCATTTTCTCTACCACTGTTCAATCAGTGGCTTTGCATTACGTCATTTTCTCTACCACTGTTCAATCAGTGGCTGGGCATTACGTCATTTATCTCTACCACTGTTCAATCAGTGGCTTTGCATTTACGTCATTTCTCTACTTTCAATCGTTGGCTTTGCATTACGTCATTTATCTCTACCACTGTTCAATCAGGCATTACGTCATTTCTCACCACTGTTCAATCGGTGGCTTTGCATTACGTCATTTTCTCTACCACTGTTCAATCAGTGGCTAAACATTACATCATTTATCTCTACCTGTTCAATCAGTGACTGGCATTACGTCATTTTCTCTACCACTGTTCAATCAGTGGCTGGGCATTAAGTCATTTTCTCTACCAATCTGTTCAATCGTCAGTGGCTTTTGCATCAGCGGCGTCATTTCCTTTACCACTGTTCAATCAGTGGCTGGGCATTTACGTCATTTCTTCTGCCACTGTTCAATCAGTGGCTGGGCATTCGTCATTTTCTCTTTACCACTGTTTAATCAGTGGCTTTGCATTACGTCATTATCTCTACCACTGTTCAATCAGTGGCTTTGCATTACGTCATTTATCTCTACCACTGTTCAATCAGTGGCTTTGCCTTTACGTCATTTTCTGCCACTGTTCAATCGGTGGCTGGGCATCATTTATCTCTACCACTGTTCAGTCAGTGGCTTTGCATTACGTCATTTATATCTCTACCACTGTTCAATCAGTGGCTGGGCATTACGTCATTTTTCTTTCTGGCTTTGTTCAATCTGGTACCACTGTTCAATCAGCGGCTCATTTATCTCTACCACTGTTCAATCAGTGACTTTGCATTACGTCATTTTTCTCTACCACTGTTCAATCAGTATTTTGCATTACGTCATTTATCTCTGCCACTTTCAATCAGTGGCTGGGCATTACGTCATTTTTTCTCTACCACTGTTCAATCAGTGGCTGGGCATTACGTCATTTATCTCTACCACTGTTCAATAAGTGACTGGCTTTATCTCTTCGGAATCAGTGGCATTACGTCATTTATCTCTACCACTGTTCAATCAGTGGCTGGGCATTACGTCTTTTTCTCTCTACCACTGTTCAATCGGTAACAGGCATTACGTCATTTTCTCTACCACTGTTCAATCAGTGGCTTTGCATTACGTCATTTATCTCTACCACTGTTCAATCAGTGGCTTTGCATTACGTCATTTATCCTTTACCGCGTTCAATCAGTGGCTTTGCATTACGTCATTTTCTCACCACTGTTCAATCAGTGGCTGGGCGTTTATTTCTTACCAGTTCGTTTTGGCCTCTTATCTCTACCACTTTCAATCAGTGGCTTTGCATTGGCTTTTCATTATCTCTACCTCTGTTCAATCAGTGGCTGGGCATTACGTCATTTTCTCTACCACTGTTCAATCAGTGGCTTTGCATTACGTCATTTTTCTCTACCACTGTTCAATCAGTGGCTGGGCATTACGTCATTTATCTCTCTACCACTGTTCAATCAGTGGCTTTGTTCAATCCTTACGTCATTTATCTCTACCTCTGTTCAATCGTGGCTGGCTTTGCATTGATCATCATTTTCTCTGCCACTGTTCAATCAGTGGCTTTGCATTACGTCATTTATCTGCCACTGTTCAATCGGTGGCTTTGCATTACGATCATTTTTTTACCACTGTTCAATCAGTGGGCATTACGTCATTTATCTCTACCACTGTTCAATCGGTGGCTTTGCATTACGTCATTTTCTCTACCGGTTCAATCAGTGGCTGGGCGATACGTCATTTTTCTCTACCACTGTTCAATCAGTGGCTTTGCATTACGTCATTTTTTCTCATTTTCAGTGACTGCCATTTATCTCTGTTCAATCAGTGGCTTTGCATTACGTCATTTATCTCTACCACTGTTCAATCAGTGGCTGGGCGTTACGTCATTTTCTCTACCACTGTTCAATCAGTGGCTTTGCATTACGTCATTTATCTCTGCCACTGTTCAATCAGTGGCTTTGCATTACGTCATTTTCTCTCTACCACTGTTTCAGTGGCTTTGCATAACGTCATTTATCTCTGCCACTGTTCAATCAGTGGCTTTGCATTACGTCATTTATCTCTACCACTGTTCAATCAGTGGCTTTGCATTACGTCATTTTCTCTACCACTGTTCAATCAGTGGCTTTGCATAACGTCATTTTCTCTACCACTGTTCAATCGTTCAATAACTGGGCATTACGTCATTTTCTCTACCACTGTTCAATCAGTGGCTGGGCATTACGTCATTTCTCTACCACTGTTCAATCGGTGGCTTTGGCATTACGTCATTTATCTCTACCACTGTTCAATCAGTGGCTTTGCGTCATTTTTTATCTACCACTGTTCAATCAGTGGCTGGGCATTACGTCATTTATCTCTACCACTGTTCAATCAGTGGCTGGGCATTACGTCATTTTCTCTACCACTGTTCAATCAGTGGCTTTGCATTACGTCATTTTCTCTACCACTGTTCAATCAGTGGCTTTGCATTACGTCATTTATCTTTACTGTTCAATCAGTGGCTTTTGCATTCGTCATTTTCTCTACCACTGTTCAATCAGTGGCTTTGCATTACGTCATTTATCTCTACCACTGTTCAATCAGTGGCTTTGCATTACGTCATTTATCTCTACCACTGTTCAATCAGTGGCTTTGCATTACGTCATTTTCTCTACCACTGTTCAATCAGTGGCTTTGCATTACGTCATTTATCTCTACCACTGTTCAATCAGTGGCTTTGCATTACGTCATTTTCTCTACCACTGTTCAATCAGTGGCTGGGCATTACGTCATTTTCTCTACCACTGTTCAATCAGTGGCTTTGCATTCGTCATTTATCTCTACCACTGTTCAATCGGTGGCTTTGCGTTACGTCATTTATCTCTACCACTGTTCAATCAGTGGCTGGGCATTACGTCATTTTCTCTACCACTGTTCAATCAGTGGCTTTGCATTACGTCATTTTCTCTACCACTGTTCAATCGGTGGCTGGGCATTACGTCATTTATCTCTACCACTGTTCAATCAGTGGCTGGGCATTAACGTCATTTTCTCTACCACTGTTCAATCAGTGGCTTTGCATTACGTCATTTATCTCTACCACTGTTCAATCAGTGGCTTTGCATTACGTCATTTATCTCTGCCACTGTTCAATCAGTGGCTTTGCATTACATCATTTATCTCTACCACTGTTCAATCAGTGGCTTTGCATTAAATCATTTTCTCTACCACTGTTCAATCAGTGGCTGCATTACGTCATTTATCGTCATTTATCTTTCTCACACTTTCAACTCTGTTCAATCAGTGGCTTTGCATTACGTCATTTATCTACCACTGTTCAATCAGTGGCTTTATTCGTCATTTTTCTCTACCACTGTTCAATCAGTGGCTTTGCATTACGTCATTTTTTCTCTACCACTGTTCAATCAGTGGCTGCATTACGTCATTTTCTCTACCACTGTTCAATCAGTGGCTTTGCATTCGTCATTTATCTCTACCACTGTTCAATCGGTGGCTTTGCATTACGTCATTTATCTCTACCACTGTTCAATCAGTGCTTTGCTTTGCACTGTTCTAACGTCATTTCATTTTTCTCTACCTCTGTTCAATCAGTGGCTTTGCATTACGTCATTTATCTCTACTCACTGTTCAATCAGTGTTTACGTCATTTATCTCTACCACTGTTCAATCAGTGGCTTTGCATTACGTCATTTATCTCTACCACTGTTCAATCAGTGGCTGGGCATTACGTCATTTTCTCTACCACTGTTCAATCAGTGGCTGGGCATCTCTACGTCATTTATCTCTCACCACTGTTCAATCAGTGGCTGGGCATTACGTCATTTTCTCTACCACTGTTCAATCAGTGGCTGGGCGTCATTTATCTCTGCCACTGTTCAATCAGTGGCTTTGCGATACGTCATTTATCTCTACACTGTTCAATCAGTGGCTGGGCATTACGTCATTTTCTCTACCACTGTTCAATCGGTGGCTTTTGTCATTTATCTCTACCACTGTTCAATCAGTGGCTTTGCATTACGTCATTTATCTCTACCACTGTTCAATCGGTGGCTGGGCATTACGTCATTTTTCTCTACCACTGTTCAATCAGTGGCTTTGCATTACGTCATTTATCTACCACTGTTCAATCAGTGGCTGGGCATTACGTCATTTCTCTACCACTACCACTGTTCATTATCATTTATCTACCACTGTTCAATCGGTGGCTAGGCATTACGTCATTTACTCTCATTTTCAATCTCTACCACTGCACTGTTCAATCAGTGACTGGGCATTACGTCATTTTCTCTACCACTGTTCAATCAGTGGTTTTGCATTACGTCATTTATCTCTACCACTGTTCAATCAGTGGCTGCATTACGTCATTTATTTCTACCACTGTTCAATCAGTGGCTGGGCATTATCTCTCACCACTGTCATTTTTATCTTTATCTACCACTGTTCAATCAGTGGCTGGGCATTACGTCATTTATCTCTACCACTGTTCAATCAGTGGCTTTGCATTACGTCATTTATCTCTACCTGTTCAATCAGTGGCTGCATTTATCTACCACTGTTTCATTTATCTCTACCACTGTTCAATCAGTGGCTTTGCATTTATCTCTACGTCATTTTCTCATTTACCACTGTTCAATCGGTGGCTTTTGCATTACGTCATTTATCTCTACCACTGTTCAATCAGTGGCTTTGCATTACGTCATTTATCTCTACCACTGTTCAATCAGTGACTTTTGCATTACGTCATTTATCTCTACCACTGTTCAATCGGTGGCTGGGCATTACGTCATTTATCTCTACCACTGTTCAATCAGTGGCTTTGCATAACCACTGTTATTTATCTCATTTATCTCACTGTTCAATCAGTGGCTTTTGCATTACGTCATTTTTCTCTACCACTGTTCAATCAGTGGCTTTGCATAACGTCATTTTCGATCTCTACCACTGTTCAATCAGTGGCTTTGCATTACGTCATTTATCTCTACCACTGTTCAATCATTGGCTTTGCATAACGTCATTTATCTCTACCACTGTTCAATCAGTGGCTTGCATTACGTCATTTATCTCTACCACTGTTCAATCGGTGGCTTTGCATTACGTCATTTATCTCTACCACTGTTCAATCAGTGGCTGGGCATTACGTCATTTTCTCTACCACTGTTTCAATCAGTGGCTTTTGCATTACGTCATTTATCTCTACCACTGTTCAATCAGTGGCTTTGCATTACGTCAATTATCGTCTCTACCACTGTTCATCAGTGGCTTGCATTCGTCATTTATCTCTACCACTGTTCAATCAGTGGCTTTGCATTACGTCATTTATCTCTACCACTGTTCAATCAGTGGCTTTGGCATTATCTCTACCATTTATCTCATTACGTCATTTATCTCTACCACTTTCAATCAGTGGCTTTGCATTACGTCATTTATCTCTACCACTGTTCAATCAGTGGCTTTGCATTACGTCATTTATCTCTACCACTGTTCAATCAGTGGCTTTGCATTACGTCATTTATCTCTACCACTGTTCAATCAGTGGCTTTGCATTACGTCATTTATCTCTACCACTGTTCAATCAGTGGCTGGGCATTACGTCATTTATCTCTACCACTGTTCAATCAGTGGCTGGGCATTACGTCATTTATCTCTCCACATTCAATCACTGTTTGCATTCGTCATTTATCTCTACCACTGTTCAATCAGTGGCTGGGCATTACGTCATTTATCTCTACCACTGTTCAATCAGTGGCTTTGCATTACGTCATTTATCTCTACAACTGTTCAATCAGTGACTGGGTCATTTATCTCTACCACTGTTCAATTGGCTTTGCATCTCATTTATCTCTACCACTGTTCAATCAGTGGCTTTGCATTACGTCATTTATCTCTACCACTGTTCAATCAGTGGCTTTGCATTACGTCATTTTATCTCTACCACTGTTCAATCAGTGGCTGGGCATTACGTCATTTTCTCTACCACTGTTCAATCAGTGGCTTTGCATAACGTCATTTATCTCTACCACTGTTCAATCAGTGACTTTGCATTACGTCATTTATCTCTACCAATCGGTGTTTGCAATCATTATCTCTACCACTGTTCAATCAGTGGCTGCATTACGTCATTTTCTCTACCACTGTTCAATCTGGTGGCTTTGCGTTCATTTTTCTCTACCACTGTTCAATCAGTGGCTTTACTGGGCATTTATTCTCTACCACTGTTCAATCGGTGGCTTTGCATTACATTTTCTCTACCACTGTTCAATCAGTGGCTGGGCGTCATTTATCTCTACCACTGTTCAATCAGTTCTTCTTACTCACCTACCACTGTTCAATCAGTGGCTTTGCATTACGTCATTTATCTCTACAACTGTTCAATCAGTGGCTGGGCATTACGTCATTTTTCTCTACCACTGTTCAATCAGTGGCTTTTGCATTACGTCATTTATCTCTACCACTGTTCAATCAGTGGCTTTGCATTCGTCATTTATCTCTACCACTGTTCAATCAGTGGCTTTGCATTACGTCATTTATCTCTACCACTGTTCAATCAGTGGCTTTGCATAACGTCATTTATCTCTACCACTGTTCAAATCAGTGGGCATTACGTCATTTTTCTCTACCACTGTTCAATCAGTGGCTTTGCATTACGTCATTTATCTCTACCACTGTTCAATCAGTGGCTTTGCATTACGTCATTTATCTCTACCACTGTTCAATCAGTGGCTTTGCATTACGTCATTTATTTTCTCTACGTTCAATCAGTTTTTGCATTATCTCTACCACTGTTCAATCTGGCTTTGCATTACGTCATTTATCTCTACAACTGTTCAATCAGTGGCTTTACGTCATTTATCTCTACTGTTCAATCAGTGGCTTTGTTACGTCATTTTTCTCTACCACTGTTCAATCAGTGGCTGGGCATAACGTCATTTTTCTCTACCACTGTTCAATCAGTGGCTTTGCATTACGTCATTTATCTCTACAACTGTTCAATCAGTGACTGGGCATTACGTCATTTATCTCTACCACTGTTCAATCAGTGGCTTTGCATAACGTCATTTATCTCTACAACTGTTCAATCAGTGGCTGGGCATTACGTCATTTTTCTCTACCACTGTTCAATCAGTGGCTTTGCATAACGTCATTTTTCTCTACCACTGTTCAATCAGTGGCTTTGCATAACGTCATTTTTCTCTACCACTGTTCAATCAGTGGCTGCACATAACGTCATTTTTTCTCTACCACTGTTCAATCAGTGGCTTTTGCATCATCATTTATCTCTACCACTGTTCAATCAGTGGCTTTGCATTACGTCATTTATCTCTACCACTGTTCAATCAGTGGCTGGGCATTACGTCATTTATCTCTACCACTGTTCAATCAGTGGCTTTTGCATTTTATCTCTACATGTTCAATCAGTGGCTGGGCATTCTGTCATTTATCTCTACCACTGTTCAATCAGTGGCTTTGCATTACGTCATTTATCTCTACCACTGTTCAATCAGTGGCTGGGCATTGCGTCATTTTCTCGTTTTCTCTACCACTGTTCAATTTTTGCTCTTCATTTATCTACCACTGTTCAATCAGTGGCTTTGCATAACGTCATTTATCTCTACCACTGTTCAATCAGTGGCTTTGCATTACGTCATTTTTTTCTCTACCACTGTTCAATCAGTGGCTTTGGGTCATTTATCTCTACCACTGTTCAATCAGTGACTCATCATTTATCTCTACCACTGTTCAATCAGTGGCTTTGCATAACGTCATTTATCTCTACCACTGTTCAATCAGTGACTGGCGTTTCTCACCACTGTTCAATCGGTGGCTTTTATCTCTTTATTTACTGTTCAATCAGTGACTTTTTTTTACGTCATTTTTCTCTACCACTGTTCAATCAGTGGCTTTGCATAACGTCATTTATCTCTCCACTGTTCACCACTGTCATTTTCTACCACCGTTCAATCAGTGGCTTTGCATTACGTCATTTATCTCTACAACTGTTCAATCAGTGACTTTGCATTACGTCATTTTCTCTACCACTGTTCAATCAGTGGCATTTTCTGCCACTGTTCAATAACGTCATTTATCTCTACCACTGTTCAATCAGTGACTGGGCATTACGTCATTATTCTCTACCACTGTTCAATCAGTGGCTTTGCATAACGTCATTTATCTCTACAACTGTTCAATCAGTGACTGGGCATTTTCTCTACCACTGTTCAATTTTTCTCGTCACTCTACAACTGTTCAATCAGTGGCTTTGCATAACGTCATTTATCTCTACAACTGTTCAATCAGTGACTGGGCATTACGTCATTTTTCTCTACCACTGTTCAATCAGTGGCTTTGCATAACGTCATTTATCTCTACAACTGTTCAATCAGTGACTGGGCATTACGTCATTTTTCTCTGTTCAATCGGTGGCTGGGCACTGTTTTTTCTCTGCCTCTGTTCAATCAGTGGCTTTGCATAACGTCATTTTTCTCTACCACTGTTCAATCAGTGGCTTTGCATAACGTCATTTTTCTCTACCACTGTTCAATCAGTGGCTTTGCATAACGTCATTTTTCTCTACCACTGTTCAATCAGTGGCTTTGCATAACGTCATTTTTCTCTACCACTGTTCAATCAGTGGCTTTGCATTACGTCATTTATCTCTACAACTGTTCAATCAGTGACTGGGCATTACGTCATTTATCTCTACCACTGTTCAATCAGTGGCTTTGCATAACGTCATTTATCTCTACCACTGTTCAATCAGTGGCTTTTTGCATTACGTCATTTTCTCTACCACTGTTCAATCAGTGGCTGTTCATTTTTCTGGTTCAATCGGTGGCTTTGCATAACGTCATTTATCTCTACCACTGTTCAATCATGCTGGCTCGTCATTTATCTCCACTGTTCAATCAGTGGCTTTGCATAACGTCATTTATCTCTACCACTGTTCAATCAGTGGCTTTGCATTACGTCATTTATCTCTACCACTGTTCAATCAGTGGCTGGGCATTTTTCTCTACCACTGTTCAATTTTTGCATAACGTCATTTATCTCTACTGTTCAATCAGTGACTGGGCATTACGTCATTTTCTCTACCACTGTTCAATCAGTGGCTGGGCATTACGTCATTTTTCTCTACCACTGTTCAATCAGTGGCTTTGCATTACGTCATTTATCTCTACCACTGTTCAATCAGTGGCTGGGCATTACGTCATTTTTTCTCTACCACTGTTCAATCGGTGGCTTTTGCATAACGTCATTTTTCTCTACAACTGTTCAATCAGTGACTGGGCATTACGTCATTTTTCTCTACCACTGTTCAATCAGTGGCTTTGCATAACGTCATTTATCTCTACAACTGTTCAATCAGTGACTGGGCATTACGTCATTTATCTCTACCACTGTTCAATCGTGTTGGCTTTGCATTACGTCATTTTCTCTACAACTGTTCAATCAGTGACTGGGCATTACGTCATTTTCTCTACCACTGTTCAATCAGTGGCTTTGGGCATTACGTCATTTTCTCTACCACTGTTCAATCAGTGGCTTTGCATAACGTCATTTATCTCTACCACTGTTCAATCAGTGGCTGGGCATTACGTCATTTTTCTCTACCACTGTTCAATCAGTGGCTTTGTCATTTTATCTCTACGTCATTTTTCTTCTCTGCAACTGTTCTGTTCAATCAGTTCAATCAGACTGGGCATTACGTCATTTATCTCTACCACTGTTCAATCAGTGACTGGGCATTACGTCATTTTCTCTACCACTGTTCAATCAGTGGCTTTATCATTTATACTACAACTGTTCAATCAGTGACTGGGCATTACGTCATTTATCTCTACCACTGTTCAATCAGTGGCTGGGCATTTTCTCTAACTGTTCAATCATTTTGCATAACTCATTTATCTCTACCACTGTTCAATCAGTGACTGGGCATTACGTCATTTTTCTCTACCACTGTTCGGTCAGTGGCTTTGCATAACGTCATTTATCTCTACCACTGTTCAATCAGTGACTGGGCATTACGTCATTTTCTCTACCACTGTTCAATCAGTGGCTGGGCATTACGTCATTTTTCTCTACCACTGTTCAATCAGTGGCTTTGCATTTACGTCATTTTGTTCTAATCACTGTTCAATCAGTGGCTGGGCATTACGTCATTTTCTCTACAACTGTTCAATCAGTGGCTTTACGTCATTTTCTCTACGTTCAATCAGTTGGGCATTACGTCATTTATCTCTACCACTGTTCAATCAGTGGCTGGGCATTACGTCATTTTTCTCTACCACTGTTCAATCAGTGGCTTTGCATAACGTCATTTATCTCTACAACTGTTCAATCAGTGGCTGGGCTCTACCACTGTTCAATCGTGGCTGGGCATTTTTTATCTCTACCACTGTTCAATCAGTGGCTGGGCATTACGTCATTTTCTCTACCACTGTTCAATCAGTGACTTTTTTCATTACGTCATTTATCTCTCTACCACTGTTCAATCGGTGGCTGGGCATTAACGTCATTTTTCTCTACCACTGTTCAATCAGTGGCTGGGCATTACGTCATTTTTCTCTACCACTGTTCAATCAGTGGCTTTGCATTACGTCATTTCAATCTGGCTACAACTGTTCAATCAGTGACTTTGCATTACGTCATTTTCTCTACCACTGTTCAATCAGTGGCTTTGCATCATTTTCTCTACAACGTTCATCAGTGGCTTTACGTCTTTTTCTCTACTGTTCAATCAGTGGCTTTTGCGTAACGTCATTTATCTCTACCACTGTTCAATCGGTGGCTAACATTTCATAACTATTAACTGTTCAATTTTTACGTCATTTTCTCTACCACTGTTCAATCAGTGGCTGGGCATTACGTCATTTTCTCTACCACTGTTCAATCAGTGGCTTTGCATTACGTCATTTTTCTCTACCACTGTTCAATCAGTGGCTGGGCATTACGTCATTTTATCTCTACCACTGTTCAATCAGTGGCTGGGGCATTACGTCATTTTCTCTCTACCACTGTTCAATCAGTGGCTGGGCATTACGTCATTATCTCTCCGCTTTCAATCAGTGGCTCTACAACTGTTCAATCAGTGGCTTTTTTATCATTACGTCATTTTCTCTACCACTGTTCAATCGGTGACTTTACGTCATTTTTCAATCGTGTTTCAATCATGGCTGGGCATTTCATTTATCTCTACCACTGTTCAATCAGTGGCTTTTTCATAACGTCATTTTTCTCTACCACTGTTCAATCAGGGCATTACGTCATTTTTCTCTACCACTGTTCAATCAGTGGCATTACTACCACTGTTCAATCAGTGGCTTTCTCTATTTCAATCGTCATTTTTCTCTACCACTGTTCAATCAGTGGCTTTGCATAACGTCATTTATCTCTACAACTGTTCAATCAGTGACTGGGCATTACGTCATTTATCTCTACAACTGTTCAATCAGTGGCTGGGCATTACGTCATTTATCTCTACCACTGTTCAATCAGTGGCTGGGCATTACGTCATTTTTCTCTACCACTGTTCAATCAGTGGCTTTGCATAACGTCATTTATCTCTACAACTGTTCAATCAGTGACTGGGCATTACGTCATTTTTCTCTACCACTGTTCAATCAGTGGCTTTGCATAACGTCATTTATCTCTACCACTGTTCAATCAGTGGCTGGGCATTACGTCATTTTTCTCTACCACTGTTCAATCAGTGGCTTTGGCATTCTACGTCATTTATCTCTAACTCTGTTCAATCAGTGGCTGGGCATTACGTCATTTATCTCTACCACTGTTCAATCAGTGACTGGGCATTACGTCATTTTCTCTACCACTGTTCAATCAGTGGCTGGGCATTACGTCATTTATCTCTACCACTGTTCAATCAGTGACTTTGCATTACGTTATCTCTACCACTGTTCAATCAGTGGCTGGGCATTACGTCATTTTTCTCTACCACTGTTCAATCAGTGGCTTTGCATAACGTCATTTATCTCTACAACTGTTCAATCAGTGACTGGGCATTACGTCATTTATCTCTACCACTGTTCAATCAGTGGCTGGGCATTACGTCATTTTTCTCTACCACTGTTCAATTTTTCTCTCATTTATCTCTACACTGTTCAATCAGTGACTGGGCATTACGTCATTTTTCTCTACCACTGTTCAATCAGTGGCTTTGCATTACGTCATTTTCTCTACCACTGTTCAATCAGTGGCTGGGCATTACGTCATTTTTCTCTACCACTGTTCAATCAGTGGCTTTGCATAACGTCATTTTTCTCTACAACTGTTCAATCAGTGACTGGGCATTACGTCATTTTTCTCTACCACTGTTCAATCAGTGGCTGGGCATTACGTCATTTATCTCTACCACTGTTCAATCAGTGACTGGGCATTACGTCATTTATCTCTACCACTGTTCAATCAGTGGCTGGGCATTACGTCATTTTTCTCTACCACTGTTCAATCAGTGGCTTTGCATAACGTCATTTATTTTCAATCAGTGGCTACATTACTCATTTTCTCTAACTGTTCAATGGCTTTGCATTACGTCATTTTCTCTACCACTGTTCAATCAGTGGCTGGGCATTACGTCATTTTCTCTCTGTTCACCACTGTTCTCTACAATCAGTATGTTTTCAATCAATTACGTCATTTATCTCTACAACTGTTCAATCAGCTGGGCATTACGTATTTATCTCTACCACTGTTCAAATCAGTGGCTTCATTTGATGGGCTCTCATTTTCTCTACCACTGTTCAATCAGTGGCTTTGTCATTTAACGTTCAATTTATCTCATTTTCTCCACTGTTCAATCAGTGGCTGGGCATTACATTTTTTTGTTCAATCTGACTGGGCACCACTGTTCAATCAGTGGCTTTGCATTACGTCATTTTTTCTCTACCACTGTTCAATCAGTGGCTGGGCATTACGTCATTTTTCTCTACCACTGTTCAATCAGTGGCTTTGCATTACGTCATTTTCATTACGTCACTCTACCACTGTTCAATCAGTGGCTTTGCATTATCATTTTCTCTACCACTGTTCAATCGGTGGCTGGGCATTTCATTTTCTCTACCACTGTTCAATCAGTGGCTTTGCATAACGTCATTTTTCTCTACCACTGTTCAATCAGTGGCTTTGCATTACGTCATTTTCTACGTTCATTTTTTTATCTCTACCACTGTTCAATCAGTGGCTGGGCATGCATTTTTCTCTACAACGTTCATTTTTCTCTTTACCACTGTTCAATCAGTGGCTGGGCATTACGTCATTTTTCTCTACCACTGTTCAATCAGTGGCTTTGCATAACGTCATTTATC
This sequence comes from Acanthosepion pharaonis, assembly GCA_903632075.3. Taxonomy (NCBI): domain Eukaryota; kingdom Metazoa; phylum Mollusca; class Cephalopoda; order Sepiida; family Sepiidae; genus Acanthosepion; species Acanthosepion pharaonis. The sequence continues at coordinate 1,858,888 of CAHIKZ030000213.1, read as the reverse complement.
TCTACAACTGTTCAATCAGTGACTGGGCATTACGTCATTTATCTCTACCACTGTTCAATCAGTGGCTGGGCATTACGTCATTTTTCTCTACCACTGTTCAATCAGTGGCTTTGCATTACGTCATTTATCTCTACAACTGTTCAATCAGTGACTGGGCATTACGTCATTTTTCTCTACCACTGTTCAATCAGTGGCTGGGCATTACGTCATTTTTCTCTACCACTGTTCAATCAGTGGCTTTGGCATTACGTCATTTTCTCTCTAATCAACTGTTCAATCAATCAGTGGCTGGGCATTACGTCATTTTTCTCTACCACTGTTCAATCAGTGGCTGGGCATTACGTTTTTCTCTACCACTGTTCAATCAGTGGCTGGGCATTACGTCATTTTCTCTCTACTCAATCAGTGACCACTGTTCAATCAGTGACTGGGCATTACGTCATTTTCTCTACCACTGTTCAATCAGTGGCTGGGCATTACATTTATCTCTACCACTGTTCAATCAGTGACTGGGCATTACGTCATTTTTCTCTACCACTGTTCAATCAGTGGCTTTGCATAACGTCATTTTCTCTACCACTGTTCAATCAGTGGCTTTGCATAACGTCATTTATCTCTACAACTGTTCAATCAGTGACTGGGCATTACGTCATTTTCTCTACCACTGTTCAATCAGTGGCTTTTCAATTTATCTCTACCACTGTTCAATCGGTGACTGGGCATTACGTCATTTTCTCTACACTGTTCAATTTTTTCATTTTTCTCTCTTCAATCTACCACTGTTCAATCGGTGACACTGTTCAATCAGTGACTGGGCATTACGTCATTTTTTCTCTACCACTGTTCAATCATTTTTAACGTCATTTTTTATCTCTACAACTGTTCAATCAGTGACTGGGCATTACGTCATTTATCTCTACCACTTTCAATCAGTGGCTTTGCATACCACTGTTCAATCAGTGACTGGGCATTACGTCATTTATCTCTACCACTGTTCAATCAGTGGCTGGGCATTACGTCATTTTTCTCTACAACTGTTCAATCAGTGACTGGGCATTACGTCATTTTTCTCTACCACTGTTCAATCAGTGGCTTTGCATAACGTCATTTTTCTCTACCACTGTTCAATCAGTGGCTGGGCATTACGTCATTTTCTCTACCACTGTTCAATCAGTGGCTTTGCATTACGTCATTTTCTCTTTTCAACTGTTCAATCAGTGACTTTGCATTACGTCATTTTTCTCTACCACTGTTCAATCAGTGGCTTTGGCATTACGTCATTTTCTCTACCACTGTTCAATCAGTGACTGGGCATTACGCATTTATCTCTGTGTTCAATCATTTTTCTTTATCTACCACTGTTCAATCAGTGGCTGGGCATTACGTCATTTATCTCTACCACTGTTCAATCAGTGGCTTCAGTGTGCATTTTCTCTACGTTCATCATTTATCTCTACAACTGTTCAATCAGTGGCTGGGCATTACGTCATTTATCTCTACCACTGTTCAATCAGTGGCTGGGCATTACGTCATTTTTCTCTACCACTGTTCAATCAGTGGCTTTGCATTACGTCATTTATCTCTACCACTGTTCAATCAGTGGCTGGGCATTACGTCATTTTTCTCTACCACTGTTCAATCAGTGGCTTTCAATAACGTCATTTCATTTTCTCTACCACTGTTCAATCAGTGGCTGGGCATTACGTCATTTTTCTCTTTTCAACTGTTCAATCATTTATCTCTTGTTCAATCAGTGACTGTCATTTTATCTCTACCACTGTTCAATCAGTGGCTGGGCATTACGTCATTTTTCTCTACCACTGTTCAATCAGTGGCTGGGCATTACGTCATTTTCTCTACCACTGTTCAATCAGTGACTGGGCATTACGTCATTTTCTCTACCACTGTTCAATCAGTGGCTGGGCATTACGTCATTTTTCTCTACCAACTGTTCAATCAGTGACTGGGCATTACGTCATTTTTCTCTACAACTGTTCAATCAGTGGCTTTGCATTACGTCATTTATCTCTACCACTGTTCAATCAGTGACTTTGCATTACGTCATTTATCTCTACTCTACACTGTTCAATCAGTGGCTTTGCATTACGTCATTTATCTCTACCACTGTTCAATCAGTGGCTGGGCATTACGTCATTTTCTCTACCACTGTTCAATCAGTGACTGGGCATCATTTTCTCTACCACTGTTCAATCAGTTTCTCTTTTCTCTACCACTGTTCAATCGGTTGGGCATAACGTCATTTATCTCTACAACTGTTCAATCAGTGACTGGGCATTACGTCATTTTTCTCTACCACTGTTCAATCAGTGGCTGGGCATTACGTCATTTTTCTCTACCATCTGGCTGGGCCACTGTTTCAATCAGTGGCTGGGCATTACGTCATTTATCTCTACAACTGTTCAATCAGTGACTGGGCATTACGTCATTTTTCTCTACCACTGTTCAATCAGTGGCTGGGCATTACGTCTTTTTTCTCTACCACTGTTCAATCAGTGACTGGGCATTACGTCATTTTTCTCTACAACTGTTCAATCAGTGGCTGGGCATTACGTCATTTTTCTCTACCACTGTTCAATCAGTGACTGGGCATTACGTCATTTATCTCTACCACTGTTCAATCAGTGGCTGGGCATTACGTCATTTTCTCTACAACTGTTCAATCAGTGACTGCTTTACGCATTTTCTCTACAATCAGTCATTTATCTCTTTACCACTGTTCAATCAGTGGCTGGGCATTACGTCATTTTTCTCTCTACCACTGTTCAATCAGTGGCTGGGCATTACGTCATTTTTCTCTACCACTGTTCAATCAGTGGCTGGGCATTAACGTCATTTATCTCTACCACTGTTCAATCAGTGGCTGGGCATTACGTCATTTTTCTCTACCACTGTTCAATCAGTGACTGGCATTACGTCTTTTTTACGTCATTTATTTCTCTACCACTGTTCAATCAGTGACTGGGCATTACGTCATTTATCTCTACCACTGTTCAATCAGTGGCTGGGCATTACGTCATTTTTCTCTACCACTGTTCAATCAGTGGCTGGGCATTACGTCATTTATCTCTACCACTGTTCAATCAGTGGCTGGGCATTGCGTCATTTTCTCTACAACTGTTCAATCATTTTCATTTTCTCTACCACTGTTCAATCAGTGGCTTTGCATTACGTCATTTATCTCTACAACTGTTCAATCAGTGACTGGGCATTACGTCATTTATCTCTACAACTGTTCAATCAGTGGCTGGGCATTACGTCATTTTCTCTCTACCACTGTTCAATCTCACCACTGTTCAATCAGTGCATTACGTCATTTATCTCTACCACTGTTCAATCAGTGGCTGGGCATTACTCATTTTTTCTCTCTGTCATTTTCTCTACCACTGTTCAATCAGTGGCTTTGCATTACGTCATTTATCTCTACCACTGTTCAATCAGTGGCTTTGCATTACGTCATTTAATCAGTGACTCTACCACTGTTCAATCAATCAGTGGCTGGGCATTACGTCATTTATCTCTACCACTGTTCAATCAGTGACTGGGCATTACGTCATTTTCTCTACCACTGTTCAATCAGTGGCTTTTGTATTACGTCATTTATCTCTACCACTGTTCAATCAGTGGCTTTGCATTACGTCATTTTTCTCTACCACTGTTCAATCAGTGGCTGGGCATTATCATTTTTCTCTACAACTGTTCAATCGGTGACTGGGCATTACGTCATTTTCTCTACCACTGTTCAATCAGTGGCTGGGCATTACGTCATTTTCTCTGCCACTGTTCAATCAGTGGCATTACGTCATTTTTTACGTTCATTTATCATTACTCATTTTTCCACTGTTCAATCAGTGGCTTTGCATTACGTCATTTATCTCTACCACTGTTCAATCAGTGGCTGGGCATTACGTCATTTTATCTCTACTGTTCACTGTTCAATCAGTGGCTGTTCAATCAGTGACTGGGCATTACGTCATTTATCTCTACCACTGTTCAATCAGTGGCTTTTGCATTACGTCATTTATCTCTACCACTGTTCAATCAGTGGCTGGGCATTACGTCATTTTATCTCTACCACTGTTCAATCAGTGGCTGGGCATTACGTCATTATCGTCATTTATCTCATTTATCTCCACTGTTCAATCAGTGGCTGGGTCATTTATCGTTCAATTTATCTTTATCTACCACTGTTCAATCAGTGGCTTTGCATTACGTCATTTATCTCTACCACTGTTCAATCAGTGGCTTTGCATTACGTCATTTTTCTCTACCACTGTTCAATCAGTGGCTGGGCATTACGTCATTTTTCTCTACCACTGTTCAATCAGTGGCTGGGCATTACGTCATTTATCTCTACCACTGTTCAATCAGTGGCTGGGGCATTACGTCATTTTTTCATCTCTACCACTGTTCAATCAGTGGCTGGGCATTACGTCATTTATCTCTACCACTGTTCAATCAGTGGCTGGGCATTACGTCATTTATCTCTACCACTGTTCAATCAGTGGCTGGGCATTACGTCATTTATCTCTACCACTGTTCAATCAGTGGCTTTGCATTACGTCATTTATCTCTACCACTGTTCAATCAGTGGCTGGGCATTACGTCATTTATCTCTACCACTGTTCAATCAGTGGCTGGGCATTACGTCTTTATCTCTACCACTGTTCAATCAGTGGCTTTGGCATTACGTCATTTATCTCTACCACTGTTCAATCAGTGGCTTTGCATTACGTCATTTATCTCTACCACTGTTCAATCAGTGGCTTTGCATTACGTCATTTATCTCTACCACTGTTCAATCAGTGGCTGGGCATTACGTCATTTATCTCTACCACTGTTCAATCAGTGGCTGGGCATTACGTCATTTATCTCTACCACTGTTCAATCAGTGGCTGGGCATTACGTCATTTATCTCTACCACTGTTCAATCAGTGGCTGGGCATTACGTCATTTATCTCTACCACTGTTCAATCAGTGGCTGGGCATTACGTCATTTATCTCTACCACTGTTCAATCAGTGGCTGGGTATTACGTCATTTATCTCTACCACTGTTCAATCAGTGACTGGGCATTACGTCATTTATCTCTACCACTGTTCAATCAGTGGCTTTGCATTACGTCATTTATCTCTACCACTGTTCAATCAGTGGCTGGGCATTACGTCATTTATCTCTACCACTGTTCAATCAGTGGCTGGGCATTACGTCATTTTTCTCTACCACTGTTCAATCAGTGGCTGGGCATTACGTCATTTATCTCTACCACTGTTCAATCAGTGGCTTTGCATTTACGTCATTTATCTCTACCACTGTTCAATCAGTGGCTGGGCGATACGTCATTTATCTCTACCACTGTTCAATCAGTACGTCATTTATCTCTACCACTGTTCAATCAGTGGCTTTGCATTACGTCATTTATCTCTACCACTGTTCAATCAGTGGCTGGGTATTACGTCATTTATCTCTACCACTGTTCAATCAGTGGCTGGGTATTACGTCATTTATCTCTACCACTGTTCAATCAGTGGCTTTGCATTACGTCATTTATCTCTACCACTGTTCAATCAGGCTGGGTATTCGTCATTTATCTCTACCACATTCAATCAGTGGCTTTGCATCTACCACTGTTCAATCAGTGGCTGGGCATTACGTCATTTATCTCTTTGTTCAATCAGTGGCTTTGCATTACGTCATTTATCTCTACCACTGTTCAATCAGTGGCTGGGTATTACGTCATTTATCTCTACCACTGTTCAATCAGTGGCTTTGCATTACGTCATTTATCTCTACCACTGTTCAATCAGTGGCTGGGCATTACGTCATTTTCATCTCTACCACTTTCAATCAGTGGCTTTTTCATTACGTCATTTATCTCTACCACTGTTCAATCAGTGGCTGGCCATTACGTCATTTATCTCTACCACTGTTCAATCAGTGGCTGGGCATTACGTCATTTATCTCTACCACTGTTCAATCAGTGGCTTTGCATTACGTCATTTATCTCCACCACTGTTCAATCAGTGGCTGGGTCATTTTCTCTACCACTGTTCAATCATTTTTATCTCTGTTCACCACTGTTTATCTCAATGTTCAATCAGTGGCTGGGCATTTATCTCTACCATTTCAATCTGGCTGGGCATTACGTCATTTTTCTCTACCACTGTTCAATCAGTGGCTGGGCATTACGTCATTTATCTCTACCACTGTTCAATAAGTGGCTGGGCATTACGTCATTTTTCTCTACCACTGTTCAATCAGTGGCTTTGCATTACGTCATTTTTCTCTACCTGTTCAATCAGTGTTCATTTTTTCTCTACCACTGTTCAATCAGTGGCTTTTGCATTACGTCATTTATCTCTACCACTGTT